>JAPZDX010000012.1:10178818-10188982 GCA_029783625.1 Naso annulatus | reverse complement strand
CAGCGTGCGCAGAATAGATGACTAGAATGCTAGTTTGGTTAGCCACGGGTTGCTCTGAAAGTAGATCCCTAATGAAAGCCGGAGCAAAACCCTTACCTATGGGTTGCTAGAGTAAAGAAAGACTTATTCAAAATCCCTCTGACACTTGTTATAACACTATTAACTTCAAATCCAGCCTTGAAACACATCTTTTTATGTCTAGACATAGGAAGGGTAGTTTTTGCTGGACCCCGAGGGTGCCGGCCTACAAACATCTCAGGGGCTTACTGGCTGGCTGGCTGGCTGTTTGGGTGACTGACTCCCCATTGTTGAAACATGCATGCATTAGTGTTGAGCAGTCGCTGCAGAGGAAAGCTAAAGCTGTTTAACCTCTCGCTCTAGGACTGTAAATATATCACTTTATTAAAATTTTTAAAACTTCTCAGGTGAGAGAGTAACCGTATAGATTCCCAAAGTGGTCAGTTTGTCAGAACAACATCTGTTTCGAAATTTCCTGTCACATTCTCAGAGATTTTTTTTTTTTTTGGAGCTAGCCCTGGTGACTCTCAGGTATTTTCAAAATAAAACCCTAAAAAACAAACAAGATGGCAATAGGGGCCAGTGGCTGGGTTTCTTTAATCTGTAGCCTAACTTAACGTGCAGGGACCGGAGTAGCTCCTGCTTCAATATAGTTCATCCAAATAACATTTGTTTGGAAATTTGCTGCTACCTTTTATAGAAATGCACGGATGGGCTCTAATGTCATCCAAGTGACACCCATCCGAATTAATTATTTTCCCCGATTTTAAGACCTGCACCCATGTGGATCTGCATTTTACACCATTTAACTGTAGGCTATTACTTTTTAAATTATGCCAAGCGGCGCCAGCTTTAAAGGTGATTTCTTTATTGTGCGTTGTACTGATGATGTACCAATGTTTCTAATGACTTACTTTAAAGATCAGACAGACTGCTTTCAGTAATTTGAAATGTTTCCATGCACAAAGTATTTTTATTGCAGCAAGCAACAAACTAAAAACTAGACGTAACTTGACAGGGCAGAGGAAAGGAAGAGTTCATTTCCAAAAACAGATATCTCTGTATTTATTAAACAAAAAGTACTAATGTGGTAGACATATAGTACACTGATAGTTGTGTACATTAACCATAATTCTTAAACACATATCCCCACTGGCATGTATCCGGGTCCAGGTTAACCAAGCTTGCAATTCAATCGATCTAATCTTTTATTTTATGACCACAGGACCAGAATCTCTAAAGCTTACTTACTAACACTTTGTCTCGTTTGTTTATTTCACACAAAAGACAAAGTGTGAAAACAACTGTCAGACTATTTCACGGCTGGCAGAGCTAACTTCCTGTAGTCTCTGCTGGTTGCAGAGCAGCAAAAAGCAAACTGTAAATCTGACACAGCAGTTTATGAGAAAGTGGAATCAATCCTTGCATCTAAATCTCCACAAGATGGCCAATTAGCGTATTCCCTAAAATGATGAATTTTTCCTTTAACACATCCACATTTCAGCAGCCACGCTGGGAATTTATAGTACAGTATTTCTCGAAACTTGAAGCCCCCGCAGCCACATAATTTGCTGCTTTGTTTGGATGTGTGCTCGGACGACAGCCTATTCACCAGAAAACAAAACGAAACATTGACAAGAGCTTATGTTAAGAAGGTTGAGTGTGATTTAACACCAGTGTAAATAAGGCTGCCTATCACCCTGACTCTCTTTGCGTCAGCCTTATGTTCTTTGTATCACACATACACAGACAAAAATGCAAACACATCTAAAACACAGCGTGAGTTTCCTTTCCTCTCTCACTGATGTGCATGTCAGTGCTGATCTCCTCGGGCTCCTTCTCAGTCATGACATGCAGACAAACGGTGCAGACTGCAGCTGTTTACAATGATACAGCATGAATATACAGTATCCCAATCTGCGGCAATGGGAGTGAGAGAACTATGAATATCTCTGAGCTGCCTGAAGTGTCAGTATTTTCTGAGGTCTCCACCCTGCTGCCATCTTTCTCGACAATCTGTTCCTGGGGTTGACATACTTTTGAGACCGCAGGAAGCTAAAATGGCTTTCTTATTCTGCGGCAGAGGTCAAGGAAACTGTAGCCTACGTAAGAAGTTAGAAAACGGGTTTGACGGTCAGACAGCTGTCAAATAAACAGAATTCTGTAATATTAAACATAAGCTGAACAGCTGAACAGGCAAAAATTAGTTTAGCAATTTTAACAAGGCATAGTAGGCTAGGCTAAAACACTAAATGAGTATGTAGCACAAGAATAACATTGTATTTACCTGCTGTAGCATAAGCAGCACTGCACTAACAAGTCTGGCTAATTATGAATAGCTAGTTACAAGTCTGGCTGCTTACAACCAAGCATAACTTTCAAAGCCAAGGGGTACGTCATTAACCAATATATTAGTTTTAAGGGTTACAAGTTATGGTTTTGTTAGCCTAGTAATAAGCTAGCAAACCCACTGTCTAGCATTTCCCCACTTTTAGAAGCTAGTCATGGATGCTATCAGAGTTTATGCTAACTTTAGCTGTCATGCACCAACTGGCTTTTGGCTGTTCACACTCATAAAATTCCCGCAAACTTTGCACAGGACAATATTGCATTTGAAAATCACATTGGCTAGTCCTTGACCTACCAGCATTTTCTCTTATAACATATTTGAAAATGTGTTACAACCAAGCATGTAAGCTAAGCAGTCAATCAACATTGTGTAGGAATGACATCACAGATTTCTTTTTATCAAACAAATAATGCCAATACTAATTCACTTTAAACTGCAATACATTTACAATGCTGTTTCATTATTTATGTGTAGGACTTGTTAGCTTTAGCCTCATATTTATAGCATGACATCATGCCATATGCATCTTCAAGCCACTTTTCCAAGAACCTTGTTTTAAAACAACTCAGTATGAAACACTAAAAACTCAGCTGGGGACTAGCAACTCATGAAGCAAACATTTGCTTAATTAGCTAGCTTGATTAAATTGGTGGGAATCATTTGCATTTCAGTCAGCAAAAACTCTGCAAGAAATGAGAAGCCTGCTTTTGTCTACCTCTTTTCTGAAATGTAGAACCTTTCAAAGAATTTCAAGTGGTAAATGTGTAACTGTTATCTTTGTAAATTTTATTATATGCCAAGTGAGAATGGAAGGTTTGATGGTGTACCAATTAACAGAACTTTAGCAGCAAGTACACTCTGGTATTTTAGAGGTGCATGTGGTTCTCCTGATCAGCGTCACAAAAAAACCCCATTGTGTAGAAAGTATTAAGGTAAAAAAGCCTGTAATGGTAAAATGACAGTGATACAGGTTAAATCTTTCTGGCATAATTGAGAAGAAAGTAGACACAGCACACTCCCTCAAATGGCGTAATTACACGGAGAAGCTACAGTATCTTATTTATGTAATCTGTGTGCAGACATTGTGAGACAGATAAGTTCCCAAACTAATTCAGGGAAGCTGAATTATCAGCTGAGTTTTTTTTTCCATTAACCCAGATCTCCGCAGTCGTGGCGTCTATTCAAACATAAATACCTCTGTTGGCCATAGCTGTCTCAATGATGTCCAGTGTTGGGTCGTCTTCACACAGGTCATACGGCATGTTCCCATCAGAGTTGACCGCCAGCAAATCTGCACCGCTGCGGAAAATGAGCAGATAAATGATTCATAACTTTGGAATATTAATTTTTATAGGCTGATAAATGTTATAAATGTACAATGTTCACCGCTAATTTAAGGAAATATATGAATCAGGCAATGGCAATAGCTTAATATAATTATGTAAAAGGTTTGTTTACATTAGCAAAGATTTTAATTGTCACAGTTAAACAGGCCTGTACTTCCAATTCTGATCAGTTGTGAGATCAAAAAAGAGCTGACAAGAGGCCAATTTATATCTCAAAATCTTGGACAAGAATGACAAAATAAATCTCGGTTGGAGAACTCCTGATGAAGCTTACTGAGCATTTCAGTCAAGAACAAGTTGGCCTGTATTATTCAACAGTTTTTAATCAGTCATTTCAGTGTGGATAATGAGTCCCAAGTGATATGACGAGGGGTTTGACGAGACTTGCATGTCAACAGATGGCAGCAGTATTTTCTGTGTGTCCACAGTCACACAATGTGAATGTGTGCACATATACACTCTTTATTTGTCTGCATCTGTACATGCTGTTCTTTCAACTTGTGTGTATGTGTTTGCCCCTGTAACTTCATATCCTCCCTTCACTCCAAAAGTTCAGCGTGTGTCAGCATAAAGAAATCACATTAGGGCCTTTTCACCTTCACAAAACCAGAGGAAGCTTTATTAAATTGACTGACATTTACATAACTAAGATGGCCAATAACAACTCAGTCTGTGCCATTTGAAAAACATGCTTGTTCTGAGGCTGATAGATAATTTAATATTACCCCTTATTAACTTCCTCTAGAATAATATCAAGTTGATATAATCAGTTCACATTGTACTGAACTCTCCTGTCTAAATTAACAAGTCCGAGCAAATCTTAATTACAACTGTTTGTCTGGACTAACACTTATCACAGATGACCAATAAATTGTGCTGGATGTCAAATTAAATACTTAAGATGTCACTTTTTCTTCATCTGCCAAATCATTTCATACACTTATAGGAGAGAAGTGTGGTTGAATATTATTGTGATAAGGATCCAAACATTATTTGCCTCATCTTATAATTCCTACGCCTCTTTCCTATTAAGGGAAAAAGTAGAGGGCAATTAAGTTTTTTCCCTTTTAAATCTTTGTTTTTGTAAATGTCTTCATTAGGTGCTATTAGGTATTATTTATTATGCTATGTGGCCTTTTTTTCCCTACTGCTTTGACTGTGTTCTTGGCATTTCCTCTTCTGCCAGGTGCTTCACCACCATTTTCAGCTGCTTCAGGTTGCAGCACCTGTTATTTTTGGATCAGAAGTACCTCATTTCTCTCATCCAGAACTTAATTAAAAACATTTCATAGGTTCCCACAAACTGCCAACAGTGGTAATTTGGGGATAATTGCTGTCAATATATGCAAATATTCAGCAGCACAAAAAACAGCCATTTAATTAACACTGTGGCTCAGGTACAGGGTTTAAAGGGCATTAAGCACCACCCAACCTCTGTCTGAGTCCAGCTGATCTACATTAACTCTAACTTCCACTTCATGCAGACTACATGAAGTAGAGGTGCTTCAAAGTATTGACTTTCAATTGTGACTCTGTGTCTGACTGAGTTGTTTGAGGACATTTTTACACCTGTAGTTCGAATAATCTGGTCCAAATCAGCGGGTGAGTTGTGACTCATTTGCATTTTTCCTGTGGTTCAGTTTGGTTTCACATAGGCAAAATTTCAAGCGAACCAAAATGTATCGACAAAAGCCACTTGGGAGCTGTCATTCTGTTCATTGGTCAGAAATCACATCCGGTCAGCCGGCTATGAGTAGGAATGGGGATCGAAAACTGGTTCTGTTCTGGACCCGGTTCCGCTTTTTTCAAAACCCAAAAATCAATAACGTGTGGGCTAATTAATACTGCTGTCGAGTCCCGTGGGTCCTATAACATAATGTAGCGTCACGTCATTTAAATCCAATCACTGGTCCGCATACATCAATTGTCCAATTAAGTTTTTCAGTACAATTAGAAAAGAAATCTCGGGGTCAGTTGTTTGCGGGATGGCTGAACGTGCAAAGAGGTCGAAAGTTTGGCTACATTTTACCAAGGCAAAAGATGAGAAGGAGGCGAAATGCAATTTATGTTGCAACACAGTTTCTTGCGAGGGGAGAAAAACAACCTCCATGGCGAAGCACATCAGCATTGTGCATCAAATTAAACCCAAATGCAGTACCTTTGACTGTCTTTGAGTTGAAAAAACTTCTCCCACTCTGTCAGCTGGCACAGTCCTCATCATCATTCACTCAAAACAGCAGTGGTAAGCACATCAAGACTTGTAGAAAGTCCCGCCAGTTAAAAATAATAAGCCAGAGTTGAAATCCATGTTGAAATTGCCAGAAAAAGAGCTAGTTAGCTAAATAACTGAGGTTGCAGCTTTCATTGTGATGTATTCAAGGTCAGCTCAGTAAAATGACTATTAGTCAGTAGGTACTGTAATGATGTGGTCAAATATATCATCAAGAATACGAAAATGTACTTTTTGGCTATACTAGTTCTGTTGAAAACACACTGTAACCTCATTTTTCCACAAAATTTTTCTACTTTGACTTTTCCACTGATAGAAAAGTATCGATAGTGGTATCGATAAAGACTCTGATCGTCAGGGAGTCTCGATAATGGTGTCAATATCAATAAAAATTAATGATCCCCATCCCTAGCTACGAGAGCTAAAGTTGGGGCGGTTCGAGGTCGGATCATGTTCATACCACTAGGTGAGTCTGGTGTAATGCATATCTGGATGCCTTACTGTGCAATGAGGATCTTAACGAGTCCTGCATGTCCACATGTAGCCGCAGCGTGCAGCGGCGTCCATAGCTCGTTGTCCTGAGCGTTGACGCTGGCGCCTCGGTCCAGCAGGATCTTCACCATCTCCTCATAGTTGTCGATACAACACTGAAGTGACAGTGGGGGGAAAGAGAGAAAAAAAGATATTTGTTAAGAATTTGATGCAGTAATAATTCCTGGTTCATAACACTGGTGTGAGTAAACAGGAGAGGAGGTATGAAGGATAAAATGGAGTAAGAAAGAAATGAGAAAAGAGAAGTGAAGGAAAAATACAAAATAGTTTGACAGACTTACACTTGTGTCTACCTCAATCACAGACTATATTCTGGCAAATAGCAGAGATCCAGGCTCCCCTTGTTTAGAAGTAAACGAAACACAGCCTGAAAATGAGCTCTCCTCTGTCTGATGTAACATTATAATTTATACAGTGAGCATTCAGCTGTGCTGCAATGATGCTGTACTGTACGGATGAAAAGAGACTCATTTGTCACCAAGAGCACAGATGAACAAGAGATCCATTGAGTAGTCAAACTGCATCTCTGCACTAGTCCTTTAATAGCACAATGCAGAGCGCAAAACTGAGGACACATTAAGCCAATTTGGACACAATCATTCTAACATTTCGCCCATTGTGTGGGCTGTTCTCTGGATCCTGGACAAAACTGGAAATGTGCCCATAACTCACACCCATCGGCAGAGACAGACAGACAAAGACGGACAGGGGCAGAAAGTATGTTCCTTGTTAAACTTGGGTGTGATTATAGGGTGGGGAGGAAGGAGAATTTTTTCCATGAAACTGTCCTCCAATCTCGCTGCTGTCAGCAACAGCAGTTTTCTCCATCAGAGCTAATTGGTGCGAGTGCGGCAGCGCTGTGCCGCTGAACAGAGACAAAGACAACAGAGAAGACAAGAAAGAAAACCAACAAAGTGACAGTAAGGGGCAGACATGGAGGCAAAGAATGTGATTATTTTGTCACAGTAGTAGGGTCAGATATAATCAGAGAACTGGCGGATTCAGAGGAAAAGTCCTGTTCCCAAAGTCAGTGAGGGGCATTACAGCAAGAGCCAATGTTATTAGTTGTGCTTGTAAAGTTCTGATCTTACACATGTCATGTTTTACGCTCTCACCCCTCCAGTGTTGCATATCAAAGCAGACGTATATAGGAAAAAAAAAACCAAAAACTCTAACACATTTGTTTCAAGAAACAGCTGCATGTTTTCATCAAAGAGCACCTTCAGTTTTGTGAGAAGACACTTGAGTATTTTGTCTTCTTTTTAATATGAAAATGAAACATCTGTCATGATGAGAAGCAAAACCCCCTCCGACAAAACAACTGCTGTTAAACCCACTATGATTCCACCCACCGAGACTCATTTATTGAAGATTTAAACCATGAAAGGAAAGCAGAGGAAAAACTGTTCACAGCAAAATGGGAATCACAAAAAAAAAGAAAAGAACCACATAAATCTACCTATTATGTTAACCACTTATCCTACTCAGGGTTCTGAGAAGCAGCAGCCTTTCCCAGCATGCACTGGGGACAGACAGGGAACACATGAGCACAGAGCAAACACAGGTGACTTTGAAGGTGAGGTTACACCTGGCAGACAGCTGGCAGCTACCTGTCAGAGCATCCACACCCATAGTTATACATAACTTAATAACTTAAGCCTTAATTTAAACAAGCCAGTTAAATAAAAACTCCCCTACAGACAGTTCTCATGAACAGGGAAAATAATTATAGAGACCAGGATGAGATCAGGATGTAAACATTCTTAATTCTGCTGTGAAGTTTGGCGTTTGGACATGAGGCTCAATGAAATTCAATCGACTCGCTTTTTTAGGCAGCAGCCCCAAGCGCTCACTCTACATGCTGCAGTTTTTGGCACCTCGGTGCTGGCTTCATTATTCTTCCTTGGAAGATGCTGCTTGACCATCTTCCATCTTTGAGCAGCCGATAAAGTGAGAAACAGTGAAGTGAAGTCTATTTGTAAAGCAGGACGGTGACTGTGGCCAAAGTATCTGAGTTACAGGCCTTAGTGATGTGTAATTACTTGAATCTGAAAAGTAGAATTTGTAAATTGACCCATAAGAATGAAGGGACAACATGAGCCGCTGATTTACAAAATGTCATTAATGAGACATAACATGCACGCATGAATGAAGAGATTGTCTGTAACTGCAGCAGTATTTTCCAATCAGCCCTTTTGTCCTGTGCATTTTTTTTTTGCAGTTGCATTGCTGATCAGCCTGACTCTCCTCAGGCATAAATTAAGTCACAATGCCGAGTCTGTCTCTTAATCTGACAACATTGGATTCAGACTTGAGCAGTGCTGAAACTGTTACTGAAATGTTACTTGGCACAACCTGCTAGATAGTCGTCACGACTACGTAAATCAGTGCTTCTTAAGATACGGGACCAATGTGGAAAATCACTTTTATACAACAAGGTGCATATCTCGAAGAGGCGTCTCTGGTTTTCTTTCATGCATTCAATTTGAAGGCCAGGTACACATTAATTTAGAAATACTGTTACATATCTGTTGTGTTCAGAGATAAACAATTTCTACAAAGTTTATTTTCCTCAGAAAGAGTTTTTTTTTTTTACCTGTAAGCCTGCACTCATCTTCAAATATTCCCTCACATTGTACATGTTCACCAAACAAACCTTGAGAAGCTGAGGTGTGCAAAGAAGAATGTTTTTATATAAAGGATGAGCAGAAGTGGAATCTCTAGAGGTTCAACTATCTTAGAGCAGGAGCGAGTCAGACAGAGGCACCAGTATGAATATAAACCAATAGGATGGGAATGCTGAGAAGAAAAAAAAAAAAGAAAGAAAGAAAGAAAAAAAACAACAAAAAACAGAAGTGGATTAAATTAGAGGGCAGACAAAAGTTACTGGAATGGATCTGTGGTTTGCACTGTCGCCTCAAAAGCAAGAAGGTTCTAAGTTTATAAACAGAACCCCCAATTTCAATGTTCTCCCCATGTCTGTGTGAGTATCCTCTAGGTGCTCCGGCTTCCTCCCACAGTCGTATCACAGCCAAGACATGACAATGGTACATTTGCATGGACTGCAATAACCCAAATATTGACCTTATTCTAAGTAAGAAAATATTCTGATCAAGATTTAGCATGAGTTGCTTACAGGATTATAGAGAGTATCCCAGTCATATTCCCCTTTACATGTCACAGAGCATAGTCAGATACTTGAATGACTTCCAAGACATGAGCAGAGATTCATGGGGTTTCCCTTATTAATTTGTAGGACTTCCACATTATGTCCAAGTCATAGACGAGGTTCCACTTGGAGTGACTGTCCTACCCTCCTGTTGGTGCCGTGGAATACCCTTGTGACTGTTTTCTTGCTTATTTTGCAAAACCATGTGCCCCGAATCATTATTTTGATGACTTTACGAGCTAACGGAGTCAGGCGGATACAGCTTTCACTACAGCAGATTTCTTCTGCGCTGAGCACTAGAGCAGAAACTCTTGTCAAGCAGTTTGGCTGCAGGACCGCAAGCTTGTGTCATACAATGCAGCGAAAACTCAGACAAGACATCACAGTGCGATTCAGGTGTTTACAATAACCCTGAATAATATTGGAATATGCAACCGGAATATTGTTTATTCCGAAAATGACCTTATTCTGATTAAGGTTATCATGAAATCCTGTTTAC
>JAPZDX010000012.1:10120766-10131426 GCA_029783625.1 Naso annulatus | reverse complement strand
ATGTTGCTTTGCTTTATATTAATGTAGATAGTTTTCATATAATCAGCTTAATAGTTTTTAGTTTGAAAAAAACCATACCGGTGTCACCACGTCATTGTCCTTTGTCAACATCGGTCACGCAGGTTACATAAACCCCATGCATTTTTCACAAAATAGCTTTATCTATGATGTTTGGTATTTAATTAGCTATACAGAAAAGTGCTGAAAATGTGTTACAACGTTAGTTAAAAGTTAAAGTCTGTGTCAAAATCCGTCTTCATGCTAATGTTCAAGCTAGGACGGCAACAACTGTCAGGAACTTTTTTTTCCAGGCGTGATAACTTTCGTCTCAACAGCTCCCGGCTCACCCCTCTCCCTCACTCAGCGATTTTCAATCAAATAAACTCAGAAGTTCTTTTTAGAAAAGTGGATTACCTATGACTAGCAACTTTCACGTGTCCCATAGTTTTTTTTAATACCCTGTTTTAACATGAATGGCAGTGAATGGGATTTAAAAACACACGGGCAAATTTTAACAACTTTTGTAGAAGATGGGGCGATTTCTGCTAATGTTGAGAAGTCAAAATAGGCTGGTGTGGTCCTTTAAAATCATGTTTTTCTTCAGTTCTGTCATGACTATGAAAACTTACGTGTAAGGGTTGATTTTTATGATAATGCCAACTATTTTTTTTTTCATAATTACACAACAGGTGACACATTTTGTTAGAAAATGACAACTCTGAAGTTCAAAATGTTGCGATTTTTTAAGTGTTGTTTTGTAATTAGATTTTTCTTCATGAAGTTTGTCTCTGATGATATGAACCAATCCCACAGTGTGTTTTATGTCGTGTTATGTTATCGATGTCAGTGACGGCTAAGAGACACTTTCCTTTTATTCCATAAGAAGAGAGTGTAAAGAAAAGCATCTAATCAGTGTCAGAAGAGAGCAGAGGAGTGGAAAGAAAAATCAGGGTAGCAGCTGCTGCTGTGTGTAAACAGATAAACAGACAGTACAAGCTTCAGTGAGCCAGAGAGCTCCTCACATACACATGCACACACAAGCACACACACTCACACACACTCTCTCACACACACACACACACACACACTCACAGAGAGATTTGGTCAAAGACTCAAATCTTTAAGGAGGAAGACTTCAAGCATGTTTTAAGTCAAATATGGCAACAGTGACTGTTGACGAACATGAAGCTGGAACACAGCAAATGTCTCAAACTTTGCTCTGGTGCCTCATTTGAGTATTAAATGAAGACACAATTAGTTTCATACCTTACCTTAAAAAAATGAAAACGCTTTTCTAGAGAACCCTATTTTCTCAAGAGTTAAATGAAAATATTGATATTTTATGAAACTCTTTTTGCTTTCCTGCCAAAATAGATAAATTGATTGACACCAACTTCATGTCTGTAAAGTCTGTGAAGCTACAGGCAGCAGCTGATCAGCCAAGCTTAGCACAAAGACTTGGCTAGCCTGGTTCTGTCCAGCAATTATAAAATTCACCCCTAAAGCTAAATAGCTAATTTGATCAATTTTTTTTGTTTAATCCACACAAATAACAGCCTAAAACTGGTGACAATCTGAGCTTGATGGTTCATTCTTGACCATGATTGCAGCAGCTGACAAAACAATCTTATTCAAGGAGTGCAAAGATCTACTTACACACTTGTTCTGGAGCTTTCAACAATACCACATGGTTTTTAAATGCCTAATAAAACACAAATTCAGCGCCACCTGTGGCACTTTTTGTTTTTTAGTTGTTGGTTTTTTTAACATTTTTCTACAACTACTACTTTTTCTATCTCAACATTAAAAATTTGACACCCAGCTTTAAATATTCAAATTAACTGACAAACCAATCAAACGATCCTGATCAGGTTTGTAAACAAAGTTCTGCACATCCAAAAACAAAAAAATTGGGCGGGTGCTCTGCGGAAAGCAAACAGACATAGAACAGAAAATGAATTTACTTGCAGGCCTCCAGTTTCAAGTTATTTAATAAGTGCACTGAGTGAGCGACGTTTTGAGCCAAGTCGCTCTTCATCAGACTAAAGAGACAATGTGAGATGCCATCTTAGGTAGACACCAGTCATGTGACTCCAACAACTGATGAATACAAGAAGCCAATAATATATCACGAAAACAAATTTTGTATACAGCAAATGTAAACCATAGAAAGAAATGTAAATACTTGAAAAAACATATGAATGAAAAAATTGATGTAAAAATTATGTATATAAGTGAGAGTATACACAAACTCACTTTGTAAAAATTGTGTATGCATATAAAAGCACATACACATATTCAAACCCACATGCAAATGTACAAGAACCTGCAAATATGCAACATATGTTTAAGCTTGTGCATATGTATTTATATATATTTTCTATGGTATATATTTGCCATACGCAAAATTTGTTTTCATGATGTATTATTAGTGTCTCATATTCACCATTAGTTAGAGTCACATGACCTGTGTCTATTTTAGACAGCGTCTCACATTGTCTCTTAAGTCTGATGAAGAGCAACGTCACTCACTCGGTGCAATAATTAAATGACCCGAAACCGGAGCCTTGCAGTTGTCCGAGCTGTTTTCATTTTTCAGTTTTGTTATAAACCTATAAGAGACCTACTAATATAATGTAAAACAACAGATGAAATCTATGTGTTGCATCTTCTGCTTGTTATTTTCTTTCCAGTGTATCTCTCAGATCTGTGTCCCATGTCACAACTTGTCTTCTGTAAGAAAGCATGCTGTTGATGCAGTGGTGCAACGTCTCTCTTTCTAGCCAATCAATAATTTTTCTCACTCCGCTTCTGTCTTTCTTTGTCTCTCCCGTCTTTAGTCCTTCATCCATCTCTCCCTCGACGTCCTTTAAGAGGACGTTTTTATTCTGTCTGGATTACTTGTCCTAGTTGGCGTTGAGCATGCTGGTGGAGAGAGAATTTATTTTCACTGGAGGAGCCTTGATTTAAAGCACTCAGGTCAACTTGATTCTGGGTCATTGTCTCCCCTGTTGTAATGAACCAGGGCAGTGGTAGTCAGCAGACTGCACAACGACAAAAAAAAGGTGTTGCTGTACAAGATGCCACAACTGGCCAGCTGTATTTGGCCATTTTTTAGTGGCTTTAGTTTTGGCACCAAAAGTATTTCAGTATTCCACAGTGATAAACATGAAGCAGTGAGCACAACTCGAATCACAAGTGCCCAAGTTGCAAAAGCTTATGTCAACATAAGCCATTTACTAAATGCTTGTAATTACCAGGCCAGCAAATCTTGCAGTAACTATATTTCTCTGCCTGCACTGATCCTACAGGGCCTACAGACCAGCATGGTAGTGACCAACATATTAATCACAGCTACACAACTCTGCTGGCCCTGCAGTCATGCACAGTCCACATTATTATTCCTGTTAACCGAATTAATGGCTGTGCTTCGTCCTGCCTGACACAGCCTGGTCAGCACTGTACCAGGGCCAGCAGTCTCACTATTATACTGTCATCAATCCAGAGCCTGGACCAAACCATAACTCACTTCAAATCACCTAACAGGAAAGTTGTAGGACTAGGCAGAAGGAAAGACAGCTTCAGTTTGAGGCCGTGTATTTCATTCAAGTTCTTGTAAAAGTGCCAAACATGTCTCGACTCCTCTGAAAGGGGAAATGTGTGAGATACGGCCACCTGTCGAAGGTCATTCCAAACAAATAGGGCTCAGCATATCACCAGAGTAACTGCTAACTGGTGCTCACTGTACTCTTTGCTGCAGCTATCTTTGGCTCTGGTTGGCAGCTTACATTAGCTTGTTAGCTCAGTTAGCTGGGCAGCGAGTGACCGCAATAGCTGACCAGTCTGTCTGGACCAGGAGCTTCGAGCCCAGATGGGGTGTTGGTGTTTTACACCGCTGGTAACAGGATAATGCTATGCAGCATCCCAGCAAACACAGTCAGAGGAGAACTGAACACAGTCTCCAAGTGTGTCTAAGGCCAAGTAATACAGAACTGAAGTGATTTACAACGCCTCCAACCAGAACTCTGACTCCGGGGATAACAAAGACACTGCAGGCAAGGACAGGAGAGGTGTGAAGCAGCATAAGAGTGAGAGGGTGGTCAGGCATGACGAACAGAGTTTTTCATGATTAACTTGGTGAATACAAGTTCATTTCTACCCTATCAGAGTTGGTGATTGTTGGAACGAGACAAAACGTGAAGGTTTTGGTGAGTTTTATTTTCTCTTGTTTCCTGTTTTCTCATTGCTTTTAGTTAACAAGGCAATTATGCTCAAGACAGGCGGAGCAGGGCTAGCTGGTTAGCATGCTAACTTCAGTTCATATCTCTGCAACACAAGACACTGACATCTTTTATGTAATGTCACAACTTTCCTTGTTACACATTTCCTTTCTTAAAAGACTACAAGATCCAAGACTCATACCATTGTCAAAGTAAAATCTAAATACTGTGTCATTTCTCACATTTTTGGGGCAGTAGCCTACACAGGGCCTAAAATTTGGCGCGGGATTGCGAGTATCTCGCATAATTTAATAAGATCCCAAAAATCTGGAATTTTACTGTGGGACAATCCTGCAAACGGAGCCTTGTTGCTATTGAATAAAATGTCTGTCTGAAGTTTCTATTTTTCTCCTGCTTTTCCATCTCATTGTTTTGAGTGAGCAGAGGGAGTGTCACAGAAAACCAATGCTAAATATACTTCATCCCCAAAACAGAAAAGGCCTAAACAAGCCAAGAATATTTTGGCATTCCATTTTCATCAAGTCCCATAACGCCACTAAACTTTTGACAGCCCTGTTTTAGGGTACGTGCAGGTGCCACCAATCATTACTGCACCTACACTGGCACAGAAACAACAGCAGCAATGATCTGACACCCTCACTTAAGGGAACATATGGTCAAATGGCAGCTGAACCATGGAAGAACAAAACAGTGTTTCAGTGGGATAAAATTACAAAAGAATAAATGAGAGAGCTGAACGCTCGAAGAAATGCTAGTTATATTGCTGTATCTGCTGTGTCCTCGGTGCAGCGTGAATGAAAATGTAGCTTTAAAACAGAAAAGGAGAAATCATTTATTCACAATCGACCTTCTTACTCAGGATGTAAATGATGTGAGGAAGGACAGATGGAAATAAACAGCAGGTAAACTGAAAGAACGTGCTTTCAAATGCCAGACATGAAAAGCACAATCAATCACAACATTATACAGTACAGCAACAGTAAGAAACATTTTTGACAGTTTTTGACTTTCGTTTGTATGTTGCAAGCTTGTGTCTTTTAAAATTACTGCTGAAAAAATATACCAAAGCCATAAGAGAAGCACACTTTTCTTTGTTTATAATATCAATAGAAATAATCATGAGTGAACTGAATAATCATTTCACCACTGGATCTTCTATTTGTAGCAGAGAAACTTTGCCGACACAAGCAGAAACACTCTTCATCCCTGCAGTGGGTCAGAGGACGGCTGGAGCCTCAGATTACCCAGCAGACAGTGTGTAAACTGAAGGATTTAGAGCACTCTTACTGTACACCTCTAAGCTTCTTGTTTATCTTTGCTCGTGTAGGCTGAGGTTTCTCACAGGAAGAGCCTAGCCGGCTACAGAGGCCTTAAAAGTCGACCTGTATCTTTAGCAGTGCTTGTATTTTATCACACCATGAACCAAAAGGAGATATACTTTCAACTGGTCATGAGGTCAGAATCAGTTCAATAAACTCAGTAGATTAAATCTCATCACAAATAGGAAAAAAAAAAAACAAGAGACAACATGTAAAATTGACTCTGGCAAACTAGAGATGACCTAACAGATATTCATCATTCCTGTAGCAGCTCTAGAGGGGTTCTTATCAACCACTGTGATGTGCTCTCAGTTTCCACATCCATCTTCAACCTGCAAGTGTTATATTTCTTTGTTTGCATTACTATGTTCAAACCAAAATCTGTTTTTTTTTTTTATGTAAGGCAGTTCTGCAGTTACAAAGTTGAAAGCCAAGTAAAACTACCAATGTTTTCTAACAGCTCTGGTGAGGGCGAAGCATTGACTTTTCAAGGTAAAACATGCTAAGACTGAAGGCTTTCTTGCAGAATGGTTTGATCAGGCAGGCCAATGGCAAAAGATTAATAGGTAACTGAGGAGTTTAATAGTAAAAAAAAAGCAAATGTTATGTTTACATTCAGCATGCATTTCCTTCTTTCTAACACTTTGCATATTGTGATTTGCAAACTTCACAATATGCAAATCACAAAGTTTGTTAGCTGTATGGTTCCTAATGTGTGTGCGGTCACTGAGACCTTAGCAAATTTAAGTAAATTTAAGTGTTATTATTATTATTACTGCTATGTTCTTGATTTTAGCAAGCTAGCCTGCTTGCTAGCATCTAACTAGCATCTAAGCATCTAACTTTGCTAGCTTGTCATCTTCTTCATTGCTTTTGCAGGCACATTTCTACACTGCTTCAATCACCATAATGGAACGAAACCAGCAGCAGGAATGTGCATCATGTCACAACATGTGCTCACACATGTACATTATACACACAATGTGAGAAACCCACTCATAAAACCTCCACCTCATAGAGCAAATTGAGATCATAACCTTTACAGGATACACCTCTATTATCTCGTAATTTGTCACACAAGCCACATTTCTTGTGCACATGTATTGAGTGGTCTGTTAAACACAGATGGTTCATGTAGTCATGGACAAACCTTTTCCATATAGAGTAAAAAAAAAAAAAACTATGGATGAACTCCTGAACTAATTTTCCAGGATAATAAATGAGAAAAACTGCAGGTTCCTTGTGTATAAGCAGCTAAAGTCGTGTCATCTAGACTCAGTCATCTGTATTCCTATCTTACAGTCCATTAGTCTCTTTGAAGGAATATAATTCACATCTTTCACCAGCAGCACAGTAAAGATTCATATCCTGCTATGTCCAAAATGTAGTCTAATTATTCTTCTGTAGTCTGTAGTCTCCATTTCCTTGTCATCTCTGTTATTGTATGATAGCTCCTTTTATTCGTTGGGATGTTTTTTTTATATATATACAAATGGAGAGCTTTTATTTCACCTGCCCACCATGATCCTGTTGCTTTTGGTTACATCACCAGAACAGTGTGCTGGTCTGATGTGGCAGTGAGGCGACCAGGTTTACAGCTTAGAAAAAAAAACTAATCCAGAGCCTCCAGTCGGGCTCCCGATACCACGCCGATCTCCTTCCTGCAAGTCAGTTTTGAATTGGGCAAATGTCTGAACCGGTAGTACGCAATTCTTGTGTACATGGATTTACAAAAGTCATGCAGGAAAAATCTGGCCAACAATCTCAATCTGCAGCACTTGTTTAGGGCCTGCTGTCCTGTCCCTGTTCTGGGTGGGGTTATTCGTCCATCTGCTCCACACTGACACGAGCGATTCATGTTTATTTTAGACCAATCTGCCTGTTTATTTATAAAAGGGTTTGACCACAGCACGCCCTGGCCTCCAGGTTTTAACTACCCCCCAGCTACAGTCAACCGCCTCTCTCTATCTCCAGGCCAATTTGAGAATATGCTCTGTCTTTATGTTTCTTTTTTTCTGAATTGTTCTTTCGCTCTTTATTTTTTGCTTCTCTTTCACTCTCCCTATCTGGAGGTCCGTCCCACTGTTGAGTCATTTCACTGCCTAATGATGGTTTGAGTCCCCAGCTAAGAGCCAGCCAGAGTAAACAAGGCTTAGACTCAGCCAGCCTGCAGTAAGTGTCACTTCTAATCTACTACTAAACCAAGATGGGTGCACAGTGAGCCTGCACTGTCCCAGTAGCTGCAGGCTGGGTCAGAGTAACAGTTCTACATGCTGATTTCTCATTTTACTACACCACAAGACAAAGATGTGCCTGCATTTGTTAAGTTTCAGAAAACGCCAAAGCAGACAAAACAGGAGAGTTGATCTCCGCATTCTGTTTTTGCTGCTGGACAGCTTGGTGATTCTCAGTGAGCATAAGCTAAATGAGCTTATGTGTCACTTGAGATTCACTTCACATAATATAAAAAGGTGGTCCAATAAAAAGCTGGCACACTCACAATGAACATAATAATGCAGAAAATTTGACTTGGATCAAAAAATAATCACTTTAGGTTCATGAATTTCTAATGAAATGCAGTAATAACTTGGGTTGTTTGTAAGCATGAGACAGTTTGTCTAATACATGAATACTTTTAGTCTTGTGCAGGGACTAAGAAACTGTACATCTAAAGGCAGCAGGAAATCAGTTCCTGTTTAATTGTGGCATGGTGCAAGCAAGCAGAGTGCAATCCGTACTCACAGACATGTTGACTGTTCAGAGCTGAGCACTAACTAGGCTACTGTTCTAAAGTATGAGGATACTGTTGTTCTCAGTTTCATTGTTTCATTAGAATTCATTAGAATTTACAGAGCTGCTTCCAACTTCTTATTTACTACATAGTGGAGGGGTGATAATACATCAATTTGTATTGAACTATACAGTACAAATGTAACAGTTCTGGTGCACAGAACTGTACAGAGAATAGACGGTATAATTATATACAGTATGATGAATTAAGACTGATGAACGTAACGCCAAACCAAATTCACGTTTGCAAATTCCATCTGCACGAGGGACAGAGAGCAAAGCCTGCTGCACACAGGCGCTAGCAGACCCGCCCACTTCTTTTAAATCTTGTAACCGAGAGGCTTCTCTTGACTTTCCAAAGTGTGTGAATTAAACTCTCTGACAGTCATTTCATGGAGTTTGTGTGACGCTCAAAACAATTTATCCACCGTTTCAGTGCAGCAATTACGGACTGAAGCCCCAACAAGTAAGGGAGAGGCTAGCTGCGTCAAGCTGCACACAGGAAGTCACAAACACAGCAGGGAATCTGGTCAATTTTCAAAATAAAACACCCCGTGCAGATCATTTCGTTTTACTAAGTCGCCTATGGCAAGTTATGAAATATGGATGAATACATGTATCAGTAGTGTTTTTCTCACGTGAGCCAGGGAGCAATTAAAATGGGAAAGGAGGCTGATGCAATGGCAAGACCATGAGGTCTAAACCAAGGTGGGAACCAAACTGTGACTTCAGTGTACTGTCACACCTCTACTACAAGAGTTGAAGAGTACTGACTACAGATTTTAAAAACTGGTCATAGATATTGCAATATGTGATAACTGACAGTGTTGTAAATACTGTTGTGCTTGGGGCAATGTATGTATGTATTTATATATGTGTGTATGTACGAATGGATGGATGGATGGAAACTAGTTGTTTCCACTTTCTAGTGTAAATACAGACAGAAAGGGGGGTGGGCCCTCCAAGTGAAGTCGGAGGGAGTTCACATTTCATCGCATATTACCGTAGGCTGAAGGACTGCGTCGCTGTAATTTTTACTGAGCGACACTCATGTGAAGTTGCTGGAGCTTTTTTCTTTTCGTGCACAATAATTAACCGTTAAAGATCACTCTTTTCTCCTAGTAAAAGGAAAAAGCAGCAGTGCGGTAACTTACCAGCAGAAGAGTTGCGCAGCTGCTAACGCGTATATGAAACTGAAAGTAGCACAAGTTTAAGGAACCGATTAGAGGCCTCGAAATTTAAATTTCTTAACAATTCCCTTGGAATCGGAAATTAGGAACCAGTTTTAATTAGGAATCCGTTCCGGTGCCCAACCCTTCTGCCAAACCAAGCCCCACCTGCACAGGCTCCATGCCCCACCAATGGGGCCCGACCCGCACTTTGACAAACCCTGCAGTTATGTGATGTTTTATTTTCTACACTCTCCAGACTGTTTCACCTCTTCTATCATTCGCTTTTACCCACTCAGTATTCATATCCACATTACTGAAGGTTAATTATCAAAAATGTCATTGTGCTAATATTTTGTGAAAGCACCAACAGTCATTCTGACATAATATCTCAATATCCATGGGATCCAATTTTTTTCGGGCTTTCCATTCAACCAAGTGGTCATTTTAATGTTAAAAATGCTTAGAATCCAGCGCTGATGGACTGACAACCACAAGATAAACATCTGATGTTAGTTATTGCAGCAGCCATGATAAAACAGGGAAATTGCTCAGTGAAGCCTTACTTTACAATGTTAATAAACCCTTTCGAAAGACACACAAACACTTATTCCTTTATATTAAATTCCTTTGAACGATGTTAACATGCTTTTTAAGAAATGTTGTTTACAAGCACAAACATAACTTCCTGCGAGTGAAGCAAGTGAACCACAGCAGCAGAAAACTATCCGTGTCATTGAATCAGAGCTGATGCAATAGAGAGCCACAACCTGCGACCATTACTGAGCTGTTCCTCCTTTAACTGAACGCTGCAACTGTTTTCGCACAGTTAAGACACATGTGGCGGATCATCACCCGAATCATGTCTAGACACTAATATACTTAAAGCATTAGATGTCTGTTTTCAGGCAAATATAAGCTCTCCTGTCTCTTTTAAGGAATCCTGCACTCGAGAAATAAGTGCTGAAGAGCATCAATTTTCACTAGTTTATAAAACTTTAATGGGCAAAACATCAGTGGTTAAGAGAGTGTTGAGCAGGAATGTGTGTTTGTGTGTATTCAGGGTTTCCAGCATAGAGAACTCTGCTTCAAAATAGGCAAAGAAATGGCACTTTCAGACACATCTGAGCTCTCACTTGTC
>JAPZDX010000012.1:10096728-10110761 GCA_029783625.1 Naso annulatus | reverse complement strand
AGAAAGATGCTCACACAGTCATCATGACTCTCTTTCTGTCTTGGTGAAACATGTGCTCCCTCGGACATCTCGAACCCAGCTGGGTCTCATTTTACAACAACAACCTTCCCTTGACCCTCCTGTCTTGCACAGAACAGAAGTTCCTGTGGTTATGTGTTTTTTTTTTTTCTCTCAACTGTGATGACTCTTTGTGTGATTCATATTTCAAATGTAAAATTATTCGAAACAGACAGAATTGGCCCATAGTCCTGAATAAATTCGGACCATACTATAAGATGTAAAGGCTGTCTGGCACAACAGTGTCAAGAGCATTGGTTGCAAACTTGAAGATTTCCTTTGAATATGTTTCAGGAAATATAGAAATACTTGGAATAATAATTTGTGTCTGATGTTTGTTTTCCACCAAAATGATAAAATAACAAAATAATTAAAGTTACATGAACTACTCCATTATTGAAAAAACATCTTCTACTGGAAAGTCCATTCTCAGTTGTTTGTGTGTGTGTGTGTGTGTTGGATCAAGATTGGCCTCAAATCCAGCTGCAGTGTCACAAATCATGTCATACATACACATGTTAAACCAAGATTTAAAGGTACACTAAGCAGGATTGTAGCTTCCTGTTTGGAGACACAGCACATAAACTTGGCTGCTGCTCCCCAGTTCAACAGAGTTTGCAGACAGACACTGAACTGTTCAGTCTGCGTTTAAATATATGCAAGATCGCATTACTGAATTTACAGTTACAAACATAACCAGTTAACCATAAATTTTCAAAATACTACTAACAGTGATTCCCCAAAGATCAACTTACTAGGTTGATTTGTGGCTGCTGTTGTAACTGCTGTGAGGTGTGTGTCAGATAGAAAATGATTAAAGTATGAAAGTCAGCACTGTAGACCTTCGGGTTATTGTTTCACAATGTAAAATTGTTTGGCTGACTTTTGCATTAGTAGGACTGAATGTGTGTAGACTGTTTTCACCTTCATCTGCTCTCTGTAATCACCTTAAAGTCGAGATGAAGTCAAAAATGCATTTTCAACCCTTTTGGACCATATATCTGCTCTTATTGTAGTCAAATTTGAAAATGTATCACAAAAAAAAATAATTTTTTTGTATTTTTATAAGAAAGTCTGCCACTTCCATTTTTCATGTAAAAAAAAAAAAAATCCCTGGGTCCCTGATGACATCGGTGACTCAGACCATTATTGGAAGAATCATTGGTTGAACTTGCCAACAACACTCCAATCAGATTCCTCCAGCTTATGTCCCTATCTGCCCGTTCATTGGTTGTTTAATTGTTTGAATAGCAAATATGTCACAACACTGCAGAGGAAAAGGGCATTTCAGCTCATCTTTAAAGACAGCTCCTTAAACTCATATTCGTTACAGAGATGCAAATGTGACAGTTGCAAATGACACATGTTGTCTTGTGTTCATTCAGCTTGCAAATGAGAACCCTTACATGGAAAAACGGAAATAGTGGCTATTATTGAGTCGCCTCTAAAGGGTCCACTGAGGGTGTTTCTCCTGGAACAGCAGCATTTTTCAATACTGGAAAGATGGATATGAAAGAAAGTAAAAACCTGCATATGGAGGAAGATGAATGTATATGACTGATTTCTGGGAACTCTTACAAGCTATCTGAAATACAAAGTGATAGAAAATATGTGCAAAATGGCTTTGCAGAATGCATAGAATTTCTTTGACAATAAATCTCCTTGTTAACTGCAGTCTTCTTTAAATCTTTCAGCCTTGGCATTGAAGTGAAGAAATGTTTCTCTGCAAACATTTTTCTAAAAAAAAAAAAAAAAGCACCAGCCTCTGACCTAAAATTCTGAACGTTGCCTGATGACATTTTCTGCGGCCTCAAAAGTCCAAACGAGATAGATTTCTTTTGTGCCAAACTTGTGCTTTGCAGGCGATTCTTCCGAGAATTGAATAGATGTTGTTATCACAATGGCCCAAGGAAAGAAAATCACCAATTAAGTGTGTTTCCTGTGAGATTTTATTTTGGGCTATTTGTATATTGCTGATGTCTCAGTTGAAGGGAGGAATCAGAAATGTAGTAGCTGAAACAAAGTCATATAAGCACATAAAAGACATCAAAGTTGACTTTTCTTGTATTCTATTTTGAACAATGTTACTCATTTGTTTTGTTGTTATCAACAAATTTATCATGATATTTGTAGGTCTTCCTGAAAGGTATATATTTTTTAATTGTGACATGACATGTCTGAACTACAAGCAGAGGTAGAAATATTTCTCCCTCTTCACTTAGGAAGCAATATAACAGTGTAACCACAAATTTTTACAACAGGTAAATGTCCTTCAATCAAAACTCCTAAGCACAGAAGCATTATCAGCATACTGTACTAAAAATATCAAACGTAGCTTACTTCTTCTGCAGAGGGATGGCCACTGTGACTGAAATATTATAGCAGATTCAGATTTAGTTGGATAACTTCTTGTAATTAATAGAGATTAAGTGTCAGAACTTAAATTTCCTTGGTTGTGGGATGATTTATTGGGTATAAAAAAAGAGAAACAAGTTTACAAGACTTTATATTATTTTTTTGGAAATTTTAATGCAATTTTCTTCTTGCAAAATAAAAAATAATTGCACCTCTTTGGATCTGAAACAACTATTTGAACAAGACTGAGAAGTTCAGAGGGGGAATGTCTCTGAACCACTTACAACTCAATAGCTCACAGTCAGACATCTGAAATGTGCTGAATGAAACTATTTTTTGTAACAGGCCACAAGCCAAAATGACTGGAACCACTGGTTAAATCTCCAACAATGCAATGTAAAGTACAAGCTTGTCTTGTGTTTTTCCTTAAAAAATCATCAACTGCAGGGTAACTTTTAATATCAGCAGTGACATCGTGCAGATGTAGGGCTGTAGTGAAGAACACATATGATTCAAATATGAGCACCAAAAACTTGTTCTTCAGCACAATACTTGAGTAAATGTACTAAATAATTTCCCATCACTGGCTGCAGGCAAAATATTTGGTCTTCGTCAGCCAGAGTATTCAGCTTTTTTCCATCCTGTCATAGCAGCCAGTGTTTCACACCAAAAGCAACAATAGTGCAGCTCTTAAGTAAGACCTGAAGGTCTGAGTGTTTTCTGCAGGATTTAATAGTCATCTAGATTATACTGTGACTCATCTTTTAGGCAACATAGTGTCATTCTCTTTCATCAGAAATGGCAACAATTGAAAGCATTTGTCCTCTGGCCTTTTCCTCTTCTTGGCATTGTATCGCTGTCGCTTGCATTTTGTGCCAGTGACTGTGAGTGCCCGAAATGTAAATCTATGCATAGATCGTGAATGTGTACTCTTTATAGCACTGGCAGTTACTGTGTGAAAATTGCTGTTCCTATTTCAGTGTGTGCAGCTTTCTAAATCTTAGAACTCCCACCAACAATAACAGCAGAGGGGTAATTCACCCCCTGCTGGAGGCACGATGCGGTCTGACTCTGCAGCAAAGCTTCTGTGGGACTTCCACCGAGGCTTAAGAGGAGTGCAGAAACCAACAGTGCTTTTTATTTTAACCCTGACAGACAACTCAAAAATAAAGGATACTGGACCACAATTCACCAGACAAGTATGCTATTGCTTAAAAAAAAAAAATTTTAAAAAAAGGATACGTGATAAGAAAGAAAAAAAAAAACTCCAGTGGGATCCCCACCCTTACCAACCAACACTTCAAGTTCCCTCAAGCAAGGCAGTTACTCCCAGACACATCTGGAGCAATACTCCTCATTCCCTCTACAAACACTCCTGCAATTCAGCACTGCATTTTAAAAATATATTTGTGTTAAAAAATCAGCCAGTTTGCAAATGAATCATGTCTTTAAACAGCCTAAGACTGAGGAGGGTAAGCATCTGCACTTAGAGCAGAAGTGAGAGAACATTTGATCCACACCAGTTTGAACACTTAAATCTCGCCGGGATAGATCAAAAGAAACCACTCTGGTTGAAATAGATGTACTGAAATCCCTACATCTGCTTAGATTACATGGTGGGAGTTAATGCTGAAGCATGTTGGTGCAAAAACCTTCAGGGAAATGTTCCCCTGTTGGTGAAAATCTGCAGCTTTGTAGAGAAAGATAAGAGCTCCCTCTAGTGGTATTATTAGGAAATCACACATCAAAGATTTAAAACTGTGAACACTGAAAACATTATGTTACATTTACACCCACATGTCTCAAAGATGAAGTGTGCAACGACTTGTGCTGACAGTCACTGCCTCTATGCCTTCATGTTTTGTTGGACTTGCAGGCTGCAAACTGTTTGTCCTGACTCTTTTGTAGTACCAACATTATAACACAGAGAGGCGCTAGTGTCGTTATGTTCCAGTCCATCTAAAGTGACTTACCTCTGCAACTGAGCAACAGCTCTTAAGGGCTGCTGAGCAGGAGAGAAGGAGATGTAACTGCAGCTCTGCTTCAGAATGCACCATGCTGACTTTGCACACTGTATCAACTGGATGCTGAGTGTGAACTAAACATGCAAAACATCAGAGACACTGACTCTGTTCCGGGGGTTCCCTGAAGTCATTATCAAGTATTAAAGCCCCTTATTAAAACGGCTTTATTTGGATCACAGAAGAAGAACAAAAGACGAAAAAAAATGTACAATAGGGAGAAGCTGACAAGTTAGTTAATTAACGTTTCAAATTTACTCAAAACTGTCAATTATGCAAAACGATTTTGACTTACCGTAATACCGTATGTGTGCAGCTGTTTTCTGAAGTCCAGTTTTGTTACACAAATTTTAAAATATCGTCCTATGAGTTTGTCATTTGTCCTAATGTCACAGTAAATGCAAATTTTTGCATTCAAACTGAATGGACATGCAAATCATTGGTTCTTTGTATTTGGTTTTTGGTATTTGATTTGTAGTGGTGCATTTATCAAATATAATATACTTATATGTAAGAGAGAGTGGCCACAAGCTGGTGGACTGTCAGAGTTTACACACTCAGGAATAAAACTGTACAGGTTTCATCAATGTTTTATCATTATGATGTAAGCAGAGTATGTGACCAGATATGAGTTTGAGCAATTTTGAAAACATTCTCAGTTTTCTTGCATACTCATTTTCCTTCTCTCTGTCGTTTTTTTCCTCACTTTTTTGACCATTTCACGTCATCTAATTCCCCCATCAAACGTCATCACAACTCGTGCTGCTGGGCCCACCACAGATGCTTTGTTGTTCAGTTCAAATCAGGGTTAATCCTGGAGCCGGATATTACCATGAATAAAAGGAGAAGTAGTTAAATATAGCAAGCGATTTCAGCCCTGCTTGAATAGTGTCCATTGTCTGTGATTTTATGCAATCACCCCACTCTTAAAACTCCTCTTTGTAAACTAGCAGCAGGAAAAATATCCTCAAATTTAAGTAAATAAAATCTGTGGTAGAGTGTGACATGTTAACAAAGAACTGTAGTGTCAATACAAAAAAGGTAATGATGAATAAAATTTGTTGGCAATTACGTTGGTCATTTTTGCTTCCTGGTGACGTTTTCCTGTTGGACTTGTCTAATTTACCAGGAATGTTACTTAGACAAGACAGTGTGGATTCTTGCTACATATGTGCAATACCCATGTGTGACACATAGCAGTCTGTTACAAAGACTATATGTACTTATGATAAAATGCAGCATAAGTGTTTTCATAGAAACAAACACAAACTTTTCTTACAGCACAGTCCACAATCCACACATAAGCATAGCAGGTTTCACGTGTTGTTGTGACATGAGACAGAGTGAGTAGGACAGCAGGTGTCTGGCCCTTTTCCAGTGTCTACTACTGTAAAGCAGCTGAGGACCATAAGGAACTTACCAATCCAGCTTAATGCACACGTCAGTAAGCCAATGTGAGCCAAACCAACATTAGTTTTGTGATCAGTATCGATTCTCTGTTTCTCTCTGACCTATAGTTATCAACAGGAAGGGTTCATGTGGAGTGACTTGTTAAAGGAAGCTAACCTGATCATCAACACAGATACGCATCCCCACTAGTTTCAAAAAAATCACCTGTCAAGCTTGTTTTGAGGTCATGCATGCACATCCACAGACACTCCCATGTGCAAGTAAAAAATGTGCATGCAAGTGCCAAAGAAATGTACACACAAATATGCAAACCAATCTAAAAGGAAGTTACAGTTATGATATGAAAATGAGCTCTCACGCGAGTTTTGGACTGGCTCACGTGTTTCAAACTTTTCCTTAACACACACACTCACAACTCAGACATTGCCCGGGTCCAGAGCTTTGAATCTGCCCACACCACCGAGTTCAGCTGACAGAAAGAAGATGGAGATAAAACAGAGTGTAATGAGTTGACAGATTTGTCTGATATCCGGCATGGTCACTGTACATTGAAAACCGTGGTGATGATCACACAGACCTGCAGATGCAACTGTAGGTTTTAAGTGACGGTGTGGGATTGTCAGTCAATAAGTTAAATGCAAATGAACACAATTATACTCCATCATGGCAGGGTTGTTATCTTTGCTGGGTCGGATGATTGGCCACCTCACACTGAAGTCAGGTGGCATTTCTTCAAAAGTTGACTCTTATTCAGTGTTCTTCTGCTGCATTTTATTTTGAGACCAGCTGCACACACTGCTGCAATCTAAAAGGACTTACACTGAACTTGTGTTTTTGCCGCAACTCCTGTTTTGGTCCAAAGAAGGCCTATCATATGTTTGGACCTAACATAGCTTCTACTGTTAGCAGCATTATTCAGCATGAGTGTACAGCACTGCTCACCACTTTGTAAGGCTGTACTTAGACACAGCACTACATTGCTAGTGCATCAGCATGCTAGAATCCTTACAATAAAATAAATGTTGATGTTAAGCCAGAATAACCTTAATCAAATTTCACCATCACAAATAGCATACTAGCATGCTAACATTTAAAATTTCACACTAAACATAAGCACAGGTGACACTGGTGGACATGTTATAAGTTTTGCATGTATTTGATCATAAACCAAAGTTTTGGATACATTTAAATTCTAACCTGATGGTGGCAGAGATAAAATGTCAGGTGATCACAGTTATTACAATTCATCACAAGGGAAACGTAAATGTCTGGACCAATTTTTATATTTCCATCCAAACTCACGGAGGTACTCTGGGAACTTTTAATTTCTCTACAGCTCCTTTTGCCAGTTCATCAAAGATAATTAATGTATGTTTAAAATATCATTGAAACCAATAGATTGAAATATTGTTGAGATTTATAATCTGGTCCAAAGAGATAAACCAATCAACTGACATTAGGCTACTACCACCATTGAATCTTGCTCTATAGCATATCTTAAATCATTATCTAAAATTACACTGTCACAAGTTTAGTACAAGGCTGGTTGGCTTATTTCATTCAAAGTTCTCATTTTTGAGATAAACAATTTTTTACTGGATAGCAACAATATAAGAATTCTCAAAAAGTGTTAGACAACATTTGTCATGTGACACCACACGTGGATTGTTTTCGCATTTCTCTTTTAACAGTCAGATCTTGAGGATGTGCTGCAGTATTATCTTCATAAATGCCTTTCAGCAGGAGATGCAATCATCTGCAGGCATACTCTCCATCTCCATGGAAACACAGAACAGCTGTGGAAGGAGTGGGCCAAGAGGAGGGGGAGCAAAACTGATATCCAGGAGGCGTGGCTGAGCAGAGCCTCATGTGGGTCCCTGAGATGAAACAATGGCAGGAAGAGAGTGGGATGCTCTACAGGCCCTCTGTGCCCTCTACCGCTGTCTCTCTCCTGTCCTTTGTTTATTCTGTCCCTTTCTGTCGACCTGCGTGTGTTTCCCCCTCACATTCTCTCTCTCTCTCACCTACGCACACAAGAACACATTCACACACACAAATACACACACTTCTCTGGAATGAACCGGACTGTCTGCAAGAAGGCTGAGAGGACAATGAAAACAAAAACAGGATGCCAGAGAGAATTTATCTGTCCAGGAGGAATGATCTTTCCAACTAGAAAATGCAACGAGACACAATATGGGGGTGGAGTGAATGAGTCAGGCTGCGGTTACAGTATGTTAGGAATGGGATGTCTACAAATAAACTGCCGCTGCATAACTGTGTTGGCAGACTGGATGATTTATTACTGAGACTGATATGAGAGTCGTGAGAAGGCAGAAGTGAATATGCCAGATATGTTATAACACACATAATGCAAATAATACTGTAGAGATACACACTGATTATGCACATGTACCTCAACTTACAATACAACAGATTAAAGATAAGATTTCCATTTAATGTTTGAAGTGTGTTTACCGTATTTACTAAACCCATTCAAAACAAAATTCATTCACTTTTAGCCCACCAAGCATAATAGCAAGAGTCTCCAGACATGTTGGCCACTCTGTTCAGAACTTTGGTTAATGAGCATGTTCATAAACCAAAGTGTTGGACAAACTAAAATTTTGACCTGATGGTGCCAATCAGTTAAAGTCAGGGGGATGCATTCTCTGGGAACCATGAATATTTAAAAAATTTAATCTCAATCTGTCCAACAGATGATGAGATATTTCAGTCCAGACCAAAGTACTGCCTTGCCTGGAACTTTGCTGCTAGCAAAGCTAAAATAGCCAGCAATGTTGCTTTTTCACAAAACTGTGACTGTATTTAGGGAAGTAGTAGTCTAAATATGAGTCTGCTGGAGCTTTTTTTGGACTGGGCCTCGAAGGTTTGTCACTGACCTTAAAAATAGCATTCTGATGACAAATTCTTAGCACAAGATGCTGGAAATGATCTGATTTTAGCTGCATCATGTGTCCAGTGAGTGGACCATATGCTGACAAATTCCATCTTCACATTAAGACAGGTCTCCATATTTACACTAGCTGTCCACTACAACTGCAGTATGTGGTGAGTAACTAAACTACCTGATCTTCAACACATTCTGAATCTCATGAGAATTCACTTGGACAACTGTGGTATTTGCGTAGCTTTACACTGCAAGTGAAAAAAATTCTATAAACTGACTCCCTAAAATGGAAATATCTCATCATACAGTCATACAATCTTATAAGGTAATTAAATTTTCTGACCATGTATTCCTTTTTTGTGGTTTTCCTCATACCCCAGAGACCATTGCAAAGCTTTAGAGATTATGCTGCCTACTCAGCAGTGTAGGGCGTAATACATTACTGTTTGTTTGTTGGTTTTATTTAGGATCCCCATTGCTGTTACGCAGCAGCTATTCTTCCTGGCATCCTTACAATATCTGTACTTTTTCATCGTAACACAGACAGACAGTTCCAACAATTCAGCAAAGAATGTATGTAGAATTTACATGTCTTATATTTCTACGCTTTTCTACCTATAAATCAGATGTATGAAACAAAAATAGTTCAAATTAATGATTTAGTCAATTTCACACCACTCTCTCGGCAAAGGTTTTCACATACTTCAGACTGTTTCACTTCAGTTTCACACCAGTATTTCGTACAGCAATTCTAATCAGATTACATTTGTCTATAATGCAGTAATGTGAGACATTACTGTTTGCTAGTTCGATAATCTCATTATAGTTACTAATCTAACAATTATCTAATTACTTGTGTTGCTTTAAGTTCTTTAATTAGCCTATTTTCACAACTTTGTTGTTGGCTTTGTTGTATTGAAGAGCATGAAAGAAAGATCTTGTGTTTGTCCTTTGTCCCCCTTATTAGAATAAGGATTTGAGCTGATATCGGCAAATGTAAGGTTTATCTTTTTATTGTTAATTTGCAATTAAGTGACTTCATCTCAGGTGATACTTTAGAATAACACAAAATTATTGAAACTAGTAGTGTAACCAATTACTTTCAGCAGTGAGTAATTAAGTAAAGTAATGCTTTAAAAAAAAGTGATAACACTTTACTTAAAGCATCTATAATGCATCGCGAACATACTTATAATGTGTTATAATGGGTCTATAGTGCTGTCAGTTCAAATGATGCCAGTAGAATCCATTAATTAATAAGTCTATCAGATATATAGACCCAAGGTAACAGAACCAAGGTATCCTTAATTATAATATATTTTTAAAAGCGCTCAAAAGACAAACTGCTTTGAGTTTTGCTGATTTAGAATTACACACTGGATAGATTAAAATCAAACTGATTAAGATTAATTAAAATATTATCCATATACTAATGGCAGTTTTAAGTTGCTCTCAATGTGCTGACACACAATGCCAAAAACAATTTTCAGTAAGATAGAAACAGTTAACCAGTGGCAGGTAAATTCATTATAATGTAGGCTAGATATAAGGAGGTGAAAACAAAAGACGCGGAGCACAACATATAACAGATATATAGAAGCAGTTTTTTAATAAATAAGCATGAAATTATTTGTAGGCTGCAATAGGAGGAAGAAGACAGACAGACTAACAAACATTGGTTATAGGTTAAATGTGATTTTTGTTCTTACATTGGGAGGATGACAGGCTTTATGGGTTGTAAATGACAGTAGAGTATGGTTAAGGATGAAGCTAAAGCGGATGCTTTTGAGCTACATAATGGCTGTTCATGTGGAAAACAAAAACTCAGGACAGGACCATTTGCGGCGGAGGCGTGGTGACGTCAGACGCAAGGTGAGAAGGATGGTTAGCGGAGGAGAGCGGCTGCTCTCAGGTCATCTGTCTCTCCTGGCAAGGCGATCTCCTCTCTTGCCATCTGCTTGCTGTCACCGTTCACCGCAAGACTCCTCACCGATGCACTACATGGAAAAATCCTCTTTTCAAGCTCAGCTGAGCCCTCTCGCACCGCGGCTGCCGACGGTGTTTTCCCAGGTGAGTAAACTGGCTCAGTTAGTGGATCTCTTTGTTTTCCGTTAGCTTAGTTATCTACTCAAACCGTAAATTTTGTAAGCAAAGCGCCTATGTAACCATACAAAGAGCGCGTGCATAGCAGAAACAGAGGTAAAATAACTGGCTTGTACTAAGTTTGTGGTGTTTTGTGTTTAATTTTGGCGTTTGACTTTGTGTTTTTACTCTCCGCGTTTCTGGTTGCTAGGGTATCAGGGTCGGTTGCTATGGGCGTTTTTTTTTTCCCCTGCACGTGCAGCTGTGTTCGGCGCAGTACTCTCTGCTATAAATAAATGTGCGAGTGTCTCCTCATATTTTGATGCAGTTGATTTTTTTAGTTCTGCAAATGATAGATTTTTGTAACACTTCACACATTTTACCTAAAGAAATAATCAGTCCATATAGCTTTTTTAAAGCTCTTTTAAAAAGCTGTATCATTAACGTTAGCAAGCTTTTTGATGAGGATCCTTTTAGGGAAGACATTGCAGATGAATAGGTTAAACATTTTGGCTAACAGATATCACCATCAAACTTCTACAGTTGATTAATTTCATTTTTTAATGATAGGTATTCAGATAGGCTATATGATAACCGAATTAGTAAATAAGGCAATTTATATAAACATACACTGATTTTAATAGATGTTTAGAACCGAACTCTGAGCTAAAATATACATCTAAATGTGTATTTTAGATGTTTTCTAGAAGGTTTCTAGGATTTTTTCAGGTTAATAAGAAAAGTGGGCTACCCCCTGTAATACCTTAAGAGCCAGGGCAAGGAAAGTATGCTTACAAGTCTAATGGTAAGAGTCAGTGCAAAGTACTACTGTTCTTGTAATCCACTTTTGCTCCATATGGTGAGAGAAGGTATTTCAGCTTTCATTCTCAGTAGCTTAACCCTGCACAGGTCAGGTAGGCAGCTGGGGTGAGTTTGTGTGAACATATTTTTGGAACATAAAATTAGGTCAATGACATGATAAACAACGAGAGCTAAACTGCTTGCTGCATTGCTGCAGGCTTCGACCTTTTGACTGATGTAATTGCTGCAATTAGAAAGTGTCAACAGAGAACAGTGTTTGTAAACAACAACAAAAAAAAGACAGGGTCTGGGAAGTTAGCTTAACCTTATCATCCACCATATCATTCGGAGAGATAGGGTTACATGCTATGGATCGTGTTTCAATCATTTATAGTGGTTGCTGTCATCATGCAAGTGTAGGGTTTCATATTTAGTTAGGATTCAGAATTCATCCAGAGCTCTTCTGTGGAGAATGCGCTCACTGCCTGTTTTATTGCCTGCCCTTTACTGCCACCAATGAAATTATAAAGTGCTCAATATGTCAACAAGGGTGTGACAATCATGTGCGGCTTGTGTGCTGGGTGGTGGGGAAAGAGCAAAAACTTCACTGTCACGTTTCACGTTGTCTCTTCTTAGAATATGAGCTTTGGCCATGGGACCAAAGGTGTTAATTATCGTTATAAACTCAACAGAGCTGTGTATCTCTCATGCATACCTGCAGTCTCCATTGCAAGTCAGAAATAGGCAGAGTACGTGTATGTGGCTGTTGACATTTGGTGGTCCTACTGTTGAATAATGAGCAATGAACATGTTTGTTGAATGATATTTTCTCCCTCACACAATAAACTAACACTTTCACTGGTTCTTAATGGGCTCTTTTACCAAAACTTTAAAGAGTTACTCATCTTTCTTCTTCTTTTTTAATGTAGTTCATTTGTCAGGGACCATGTGCAAAGACATTAATCTCTAATGCAAGAGAAGAGATGTATTGCACCAGATTATAGCTATAAGCGAATTTCCATCTGCAGTCCCTGTGACGGATAAAATACATTACACACAACAACAGGTAAACATAAAATGACACAGAACAGGCTATCTCACTTCCCATGCTTTTAGAACAAGTTCATCTACATCACCCCGATGAATTAATGTGCCAGTAAATAACGATGAGCAGAAACACCCACATCACTGCAGGTGCGATGCAGAAATTCGGTCACTGCAGCACAATCCTACCTATGTGTACTCATAAATGAAAACAAGTACATGTCTTGTTTTGTAACCTGATAAAAGTGCCCATTTGCATTGTTTGTGCTGCTTTGGGTGAGGCAGTGTTGTGGTCATTGGATTAAGGATTTCCTTAAGCTGCACCAAATTAACTTCAGCGTTTGGTGATAAGGTGCGTTGCCTCTTTCGTTTCTGCGTGTCACATGTGAGCATAACACAGCGAGCTGGCATGTATTCAAGTTTTTGTGGCACGTGTGACTTGTTGGAATGATTGACGTGCTACATCATGCTGCCTCCGTGACACCGTTTCAAACCATCTGGAAGTGCTGATGAGTCAGCCTGGGCCAACTCCTCTTCTTTTCTCCACAGTTCTAATTCACATTTTTAACATTTAGCAGATTCTGTTCAGCATGGTTTGGTTGATACGATTAGCGAACAAATACAACATACTAGAGACTACATATAGGTCACATTTCAGCCACTCTTCTCACTTCCTTCTTCCTCTCCTGTGACCTCTTTTCCAGTCTTATCCTTCTCTGTCATCATCTGTCATCATCTGCTCTCTTTTTGTTGTTTTTCTCCTCCTGTATTCTGCTCTGCTCCACTTTCCTGTCGTCCCCTCCCTGCTCCTTCTCTCTGCACGGGCTTTGTGCTTTGCTTGCCAAGAGGTGGATGAGCAGGGTGTGAGGCTAAGCTTTCTGTCACATGCCATCTGCAGGGTCACACGGAGATATGTCATCACGTTCTCCACTCTCCTTTTCCTGCGGGCATATCTGAAAGCCAAGAAGAACTGTACGAGAAGGCGAGAAAGGGCTTGACTTAGCAGAAGTGACGGTCAAAGATGATTCAGAAGAAAAGAAAGAAACATTTTAAGGCTGGATGGGGCGTAAAAGTCTTTGGGTTATTGGAACAGCAAGTGGCATGAAGTTACAGGAGAGCAGATTTGTCCGAGAGACTCCCCTGTAGTCTGAAATAATGGAGAAGTGAGGAGAAAGAATGAATTATAGCGAGGAGAGAGCAGGGTGGTGAGAAAGACACAATCCCAAGAGGGATCCCTGTGGTCTCGCTAATCTGTGTAATCTGATTACACCAAACTGAGTGGAAGATGCGACGGGCAAACTGCCAGAGAGCTGAGACACCAGCAGCACACAGCACTGACTAATCCCACCAGG
>JAPZDX010000012.1:10063158-10093720 GCA_029783625.1 Naso annulatus | reverse complement strand
AGTAGATGTTGAAGTCACTGGTTAGGCTCTACCTCTGAAGCTGCACAGCAGGTTTCAGCTGAATTTCTCAGAAATGCATTCCCAAGATTATTCGTCAAGCTTTTATTGAAACAAATAAAACTAAGTCATGCGTTTGCAGACTTTTGAATAGCAAAACTGTGCAAAGCCAGTGGTTTCCAAAAACTACCTCAAAGTCAAAACCACTGGAATGTTTTTTTAACTGTTTTCCTACCGTTTTCAGGCCTGTGGATCCATCAGTTGTCACTCTCAGTTGATAAATAGGCTGTCATGTGCATGACAAGAGAAAATGACTGAATGAATGGTAATGAGCTGATGGGGGGGGGCTACAGTGCTGCTCACAGGCAATGTTGACAAACCTGTTGCACTTGAGGAACTTGAGACTCTTTCTCCCGCTGTCTTCTTTTCTTACTTCGCTTCGCGCCACATCACATCACATCCACACTCAGCGGCCTGAAACTTTATGTGTGTCTGTCAGCTGCTGAGTCAAACTCAGGTATGAGGTTGAACTCGTGCGGTAGTCGACTAGTCGTGACATCGTGAATGATGCAACAATGAGTCGCTGTCTTCTACATATAAGGCATGATTTGATTTATCATCGGGTATTACGTCAGTAGCTGAACCACCAGAAGATCGTGTATTTGAAATTGAGATTACCTGTTGGTAATGCAAACTCATCTCAAGGGTTTGGAAAAGAGGAGAAAACACCCTTATCCTTTGATCCATTTGATTAACTTAATTCTTAACTCATAAAGTCGCGGCAATTTGAAAGAGATGATCACATGCCTCATCTTCTCAATGGATCCTTGATTAATGGGCTCTAATAAAGTTGTTTAGCTTTCAATAAAAGGCCCATAAGTACCTGAGGTAAACATGTGAGTGGACAATAAAGTTAGCCTGCTCTCTCATGCATGGCAAGAGACTTTATCATTAAGGACCATTAGCCTGTTAGTGGACTTGAACAAGTACTGTTAGAGTACTGTTACAACCAGTGGTATTTAACTAGTTTCAAACATTTAAAAGTTCTTATTTGAACCAAAGAGGAAGTTGATGGCCATCAGGCATGCAGGCAGGGCGTGTCACATGAGAGAGGCGTGGGAGGGGACAGGTGCAAACGGTGTGTCAATGTTCAGGAAGTTGTCACTCCCTCCCACATACCAGTTCCAACTCCACTCAGCTTACAAACACGCAGCCACAGCCTCAATTAAGTCCTCCAATATCACTCCCTGAGAAACTGGAGCAGCAGAGAGATTTACTTCACCCTCACATGGTGTCCAAGCACCACGGCTGGATAAAGCTAGGTTTTGTACTGCACTGTAATTCCTGGATTCTTTAGCACTGTGGATATGGGAGGCAGAGAGGAGGTAGTGGTGGGCAGGTTCGTGTCCAACATGAAGTTTTCGCACACCAGGTTAAACCGTTTCAGGCTCCGTCCTCGAAGCTCATCAAGAAGCAAGCACACGAAGCAATCCTCTCCAAAGAAAAAAGCCAGGTACAGTATGTGTGGTGAGAGGGGTGTTCACTGGGAGCTGGATCAGAAGAATTCATAGATGTTTTTTTCAGAAAAGTATGTGTTTACTGTGCTTGAGGTGAAGTTGTGTGGATGGCATAATTTCAACCGTCATAAAAATGTCACAGGAACATAAACATGTCATTAGACACCTGCAGTTGTGCCTCAAGTTGTTTATTTATGGGACAGAAACAAGTTTCTTTTGTGCAATTTGTTCAAAATAATGAGGTAAATGGTGTTAAAATAACTCCCAGATATTTCGACATCATTTATTGTGAGATCTTGTGTCATTTACTGAAGTTCTTGTAGCTGCCGAACAGCTGGATCCAGAGTTCACTGCCATGCTGCAGCTGTCTGCAGATATCTGAGCCCCAGGCTTGATGTGTTTTATCCATAAGATTATCAGGTTGTGCGCACATGTTATGGCTTTGGACAGCTGTGTGTGATGGTTTTAGTGAGACAGATGCTTTATGAAATAGCAGCCTTTATGCATTTTCTCTTTTCAGTCTCTCAGGTGTCAGAATGTGCTGCTTTTCTCTGTTTGTCTTTAGGTTTTGAGCGATTCTAGCATATTTTAAGATAAAACCTTTGGCTCTGGTGTTGATTAGCATTTCTCCAAAGAGATTTTATAGACTGAACACTTAATTGTAAATTGAAAAATAATTGAAAGATCTGTCTCGTCTGGCCAATACCATATACCGGTCCAGCACATTGGATTTGTGCATATTTTTTATGTTGCATTTAAGGCCAGGTTTAATTAATTAGTATTGTGATTTTGATATGTGTGGGTGGACATGTTTTTGGAAAAAGCTACAAAAAACAAAACAAAAACAAAAAAACCCCACTGCAATGTTGGAAGCCTTAATGCAAATTCATTGTCTCATTACATTACATATGATCTATGTTGGAATGTAACCATACTGGTATAGAGAACAGTAAAGCAGTTGTCATCTTACATAACATTTGACAGTTTTGATTAATGTTAGGAGGTTAATGAAACGCGCAAAGTAGTTGGAGAATGGCTTGGTGGGATAGTTGCTCACCTTCATCTTGATACAGAAAACAGTAACTTCCTTCACCTCACTGTTCACCAGACTTTTCCCTGTCATATCCACTACCATTAGCACTACCACTTTTGCTTTATTTATCTTTATTTCCCCATATGGTTTAATATTACTTAATGAGAAGTAACTAAAAGCCTGTCGTATTGAATGATTTATAAAATGGTAATTGTTACATCTGTGTATGATCAGTATTGATCGTACACAGATGTGACAATTACCAGTTTTTATTTCTCTTTTTTTCTATTTCTGTGTCTATAAAAAGAGGCATTCACTAAATTAAGTATCTATCAACCCTCCCACCCTCTCTAAAGCACTATGAATCTGATTTAACAAACCTAAGCATTGTTCTGGAACAAACCTGATCTGATCTGGCCTTGGCTGTCTTGTAGCTGCTGCGGGCATGTATGAGGAACATGCTGATAAGATCATTACAGCTCCAAGTATGAAGCATCACAGCTGAGGGTATTTTTTGCCTCTGATACATCAGCCAACTATCATGTTATTGTCACACTTCATTCGTGTGGTATGGCCAGTGCCAGCTGGCATTCTTCAGAAATAGACTGCTGCGGTTTGGAATGTCTTCTTAGATTTGATGATCAGAAGAAAGCGGCAGAACCTCACAGAGTCAGCTGACCACTTCCTGTCTCTTTGACCACCGGGTCACATTTTAGTGCTTGAGGGTGTGAGTGTGTCTGCAGCTGAGTGTGTCCCATTGTTTGTAGGGAACAGTATCCTCTGTTAATGAGTCCTACACAGGAAAGGCTGGCTGCATTTTCCCTCCCTGTGTCCAGAAAATATCTGATTTGATTTATGATTTCTTTATCTGAAACTGTTTGTTGCATTTGATATCCTGTCTTAATGTTTGTAGGTTATATTCTTGTATCTGTTGTTGTAGAAAAAGGGGTGTGACCCACAGGAGAGCTGATCTCACATTCTTACAGTGACATCTAGTGGATATTTAGGGCACTATGCCTCTGGGCCACATTTTGCAAGAACAATAGAGACCCCCCTTTGTGTCCGCTCTCGCCATCGCTCTCCTCACTCCGGCCCTCCCTCCATCCCACTCCTTTTGTCGCTCCTTCTCTCTGGGCTCTCCCGGCTGATTCATCCACCCTGCATCGCGTCAGTCTTCACCGCTCCTCCTGTGTTTGTATGTGTCTTTGTGTCTCTGCTCCTTGGTTTGCATGCACGCCTGTGATTTCTTTACGTGTGTGTATGTCTGTACCAGAAACCCCAGCCCCACCGAGATGAGTGTGGAGCCCTGGGCCAACCCGCAGGACCAGACAGCCGCTGAGCACGCACATAGCACGCACACGCCCTCCTCTCAGGATCAGGAGCTGCACCCCGACAAACTCTGCCTGGACTCGTTTTGGAGTGAGGTGGAGACCATTCGACAGGGGAGTGGCTACACAGACCTTGACTGCACCAGGAGAGACTCCAGACAATCGGAAGGTAAATTCTGCAAATGCTTCCCTGATTAAATTAAGAATGTTGGAAAGAGCTTTGGTAGTTATCACCGTGAGTAGAATTTGTGGTAGAAAAAAAAACCATCGGTGCTCATCACAGCTGCTACTGAGTCCCTCCATGAAGTGATGCATTTGCCATGGCAACATATCAGGTTTCTCTCATGCAGCAAAGTAGCGCTCATCACTATGACAACACTATCAAACAGTGTGGCGGGAGTGTTTTATGTACGCGAGTCAAAGAGCCATTCATGAATGCTGCTTAATAGAAATACTGTTTCATTCTGTCCATTCAAATGATCTAATTGTGTTTATTTGACCCTTTAATAGACCCCTTTGATGTTATGATTAAAAGGGAAACACTGTCTGAAATTAATTTTTCCCTAATGAGTAAATCCTCTGAGGTGTGTACTTTGGTGTGTAAATATGTGTGTATATCTGTTTGTTGTTTTGGGAGGGTAAACAAAGCTATAGCATTCCTTATTGAATGTGAATAATTTACTTATCCCTGTACTTAGTGTCCAAGAGCAGGTTGCGACATCTCTTCATAAGATTATAAGGTTACAAGGTGGAGATCAGTGCATCGCTCAATTAAAACTGGTTGCATGACAGAAACTACTTCATAACATAGAAGTTAGTTGTTACAAAATATGTACAGTCATCCAGTCATCCAATGCCAGGTGTAACTGTAATTGAATTAAATGACAAAGCTAACATGAGCTTGCTTATATTTAATGCGTTTGAGCTGACACTTCCTGGAAACTTTAAATTACAAAAAAAAAAAAAAAATTGGTTGATTGAAATTAGCTGCTGTTGAACCACTTAATTTGTCAATGGGATAAAAAATCTGCATGTTTTCTCGTGGTTAGATTAACTTAAGCGGCAAGACATGATTGTACATGACTTGGCAGCCTAAATGGGTGTTCATCAAAGTTGCACATCACAAACTTTCATAAACTTAGTGATGGATTTATGGATAGCTGCTGCTGTAATCCAGTCTTATCATGTTTATCAAAATTTAGAATTTTTCTGATTTAATTTTGTAATATTCTGTATCTAAAAATACATTGTATCTACGTGTTGTTGCTGTTGTCTGGGTGTAATTACATGTCTCTGTTTGAATCGTTCCATGTCTGTTCGTGTCTCAGAGGGTGAACAGGAGGAGCAGTGGCTGGCTGATGCCGGTTTGTCGAACCTCATTAGTGAGGACAGCGAGGATGTAGATGACACGGTCCTGCTGTCCACTCTGACCCGGACCCAGGCCGAGGCCGTCCAGCGTCGACTGGATTCCTACACGCTGTCCCTCCGCAAGAGGAACAAACCGCCACCACGCGACGTCCGCGACGTTTTTAACTCCCCTATCACACAGGTCAGAACCATTTTAAATCCCTGTTAGTGTAAGGGAGGTCGTTCTGTAACCCACCATGACCTCAAGGAAAAGCAAGTTTTCTACCACTTAAAATCATGTTCAGAAGAAAAGAAACATTGCAGTTGTAAATTTCAGCAACTTGTAACTTTTTTTAACTGCCTTTGTTCAGACCTAACCAAAAAAAACTGCTATTCTACATCATGCTGTGAATCTATGGGAATCTAAATGTAAATGTGTTGTAGTCCATAATATAGAGTCATATACATACTTGTACCCATGACACCTTGTAAATTGACAGTGCAAGCAAGACTTCCTGATATTTACCAACTCATCAGTTGCCTGCAGGTTTACATCAAGCAGAGGCTGACTGAGTCAACGGTGCATTCAGTAAAAATAAAATACCTTTTTCCCTAGTGACTTTCAGGACTCTGTGAGGAACCTTCTATTGTTCCTTTGGGATGTGTTGTCTTGTTCCAGGCAGAGAGGGTGACCTGTAACAATGAAGGCAAATCACATGTAAAGGCCACGCTTTGTCCTCCCTGTCTGTCTGAGCAGCCCTGACAGGGGAATACAGACACGGGTTCCTCTGATCCTCAGCAGATTTGTATCAGGGGAAACTCTTTGTATCCATATCCATCTCCTCTGTGGACAAAACAGAACACTATGTATTTTCCTAGCAATACAGGAAATATTACAGTACCCAGAATTTCTAACTAAAGTCATTCCCTACAGAAAGTGTTGTATACCTGTATATGTTTGTGACCTGTCAGTAAAATCTCTTTCAGACCCTTCTGCCTGAGACCGAGCATAGTGAGGACCTCGCCCAAAACAGCATGGCATCAGTCGCCAAAACACCACTGTCAGGTGAGAGCTACATACAGTAGTCATACTACACTAATCCAATAATAAAAGGAGAATGACAAAGAAGTGAAAATGCATTTCTAGCCTCATCAATAGCAGATGAATTACTTTTAAAAAGTGCATAAAGTAATGAGTGCAAAACGAGGCTCCTTAGCCACAAATGCTGGATTTGATTTAAGTGACCTCTTATGTTCTTCCATCATTGTATCCTCTGACAAACCTCTGTAATGTTTGACTACAAATTCACTGCCTTGCGTGTCTTTCAAAAATATATCTGAGGAAATCAGGCTAGAGAGGAACTGTGAGGTGTGGATGAGGAAACACCTGTCAGTTTCAGGCCACAGCCATGTTATCTGCCTTCTGATTGGTTCAGATTAATCCCTGGATAACTTCTTGTCCCAACATGCTGCCACTAGAGAGGGTCCAGCCCTCCTGGCGCTGAGTTTAGTTGCCAAATCATCTTCCCCAAAACTGTGTGATTCAAATCTTCTTTCACGTAAAAAGATTTTAAATGTACTGTCAAACGCTAAAGATACAGGCAGAGAAACATATGTCACTATTTCGCGTCTATACAGCGATATGTTAGAATGTAGAGTAATATTACAGTTGTACTGAGATAAAGAGTCCTTACAAAGAGTGACTTGTGCCTGCTATATGAAGTTTACAAGAGTTCATTTGTTGATGTGTTTAAAATGAAAACATACTGCGGGTTTGCATCTGTAGACAAACAGCAGGGAAACATGATAATTGTAGATACAGTCATGAGGTTTTCTTCACTGATGCTTTAGGAAAAAAGTAAGATGTAATAAAGGAAGTATGTCAGCACATGACCTCATATTTGTGAACTTTTTATGTCGCTTTTCTTTCTCATTTTCTCATATGTTGTGTACAACAAATATAGTTGATTCTAACATCTCCAAAGTGGGCTTCCTCAAGTGAACTAATAAGTTGGTGTTTGTGTGTTAAAGGGTGTGTTTCTCACGCCGCTGTGACGCCAGAGCATCAGCGAGGTGCTCCTAAAGAGGAATTCTTCATCACCGACGTGGCTTACTGCGAACAAGCCGTCATCTTCCTCAAACAGGCCAAACTGCAGCAGAACAACATCCAGCGCAGAAAAGAGGACGGCACGCTGCCTGTAAGCACCGAAACACTTTCCCTTCTGCTTCTCATTTTCCAGGGTGACTGTAGGAACCAAAGTCTTGGAGGTTTTAAATATTGTAAATTCCAGTTGTGTCAGGCAATGGGAAGAGAATTTATAAATGGGGCATAAAAGGGAAATACCGACATTTGTTTTTCTGCTTTTATTTCCCAACATTAATTTATTGTGGTGGCTGAGGCCGAACATCTGAAATCTATTTACAGGGAAGAGGGCTGAGAATATGCAGTTCTAGGGAAGACGGTGTGCATACAGTATTTAAATACAATGATACTATTACTGCTATCATCAGCACCTTTTGTTCTGCAGCACATGATATGTCCAATGTGTTTCTCTTTAGTCTCACATATAACCTGAAATCGTACTCTGTTAATTTGCTTCATTTTCCATTCTGTCGCCAAATGCAGTTGTTAAAAAGATTTGGCGAGTTGTTGTGTTCTTGTGCTAAAATCATCGTCTTGGGTCTGTAAGTCCTTTTTTTTTTTTGCTTATTTTGAGGTTGTGATTTTTAATTGGGTTCAGTAGTATTAAATCTTACCGAACAATAAACAATATCGCAACTCTTTATGAGAAATAAACTCAGTAATTCAGGGCGCTAGACTGTACATTCCAGTCCCAGTCAGTGGCAAATATGTGAGTTTCAGATCAGGTTGAGGTTGAATTCATGTGGATCTGTATACACCCATACGGAAATGTTACTGCAGGCCAGTTTTAATCAGCCCTGTTGGTTGGATAACAGGTTTAAGCAGAATAAAGGAATGAGGGAATTAGCTCAAAACAAAAGAAGAGCTGTTGTGTCACACACACAGTCCAGCAGATTTATTTGTGTAAATAAGTTCCCACGGCAAATAGGACGAATTAGAATTTAACTACTGTTAATTACACATGCATTGATACTGTTGCTACATTTTGCCTAGAATGTTAATTCAGGAATTCACAGCACATTGCAACGAGTGTTACGATAATGATTTGAAACTTTGGTCTTTTCTTTTCCTCTCCTCTCCTCTCTGTTCTTTATCCCATTCTCTCTTTTTGCCTCTTCACATTCACGTCCCATCTTTCCCATCCTCCTCTCCTCACTTTTCTCTCCCTCCACTCTTACCCTCTCAGCGGGTGATCTGCCCCAAGTGCCGTCTAGGAGTGACTCGCATCCAGGATCTCTCCTACACCGACATGAAGAAGGTTCGTCAGCTGGCTCTCATCGACATGACAGCGCTGTGCGACCTCTTAGAGCTGGAGGTCAAAAGGCACAAAACCGGCAAGAGGAAAATACCAGGTATGGCAGCAAACACACACACATACACACAAGCAATGGCAAAACTATTGTATGTAGGATTGTTTCGTAGTTAATAACATTTTAATTATATCCAGCAGCACTCATGTTTTGTCTGTCACACTTGTCTGATTGTGAGACAATCAAATCAAATGTAAACAGCAACTCAGACAGGTACTCGAGTGGTTGTCTGCTGCACTGCTTCTGCACAAACTGTTAGCTTTCTCATTTCTAAATCCAAATTGAGCGAGTTTTAAAAGTACGATGTAACCTTTTCCCTTCAAACTGTCTAAAAACACTGATACCTTTGTTATGTATTTTGTGGAGTTGTGTACTTATCCTTATAAAAGTCAGAGAAATCTACAAAATTTGGCTTGAGGAAATGATCGGGACCCTTCACTTTGAGTAAATACAGTTCTCTCTGAAGAACAGAGAATCACAGTTCAACTAAATCTGGCTGCCCCTCACTTTGGTCTTTGACAGAGAGCTCGCTCTTCGGGGTGCCGCTGGCCACACTGCTGGAAAACGATCAGAAAATCAAGCCAAACACCTCGACTCCGATCTTCCTGCAGGCGGTAAGACCCCAAAATACATCTGTGTTACATATCTTTTATTTTACAACACATTAAGGAGTAAATTCCAAACACTGATCACTATCTGTACAGTATTTGGGCTTCAGGTGTTAGTTAAAGTGGGAAGAATTTGAGTTTTTCAATGTGCCCTCATATTTCAGATATATTATTACCCCTGGGTTTGACACAAGGTGACAATTTGTCCACATTTTATACCTTATTAAATATATTTTGCTGAGCATGTGATCAGCACATTTTTTGCTTCTGTTGAACCACTAAATGGCATGTTCAGCAGGCTCATAAAACCAGACTCTGTGTCCTCTGAATGCAAAATGCTTTGACCACACCCTGTATGTAGCAGCAGTTCTCGAGGATAACCAGCAGAGGTGAGCGTGAGATTCCTATCTACTGATGCCTGACTCTCTGCTAATGTCTCTTTCTCTTTCCTCTCTCTCTCTCTCTGCAGTTGTTGTCGTTTTTGGAAAAGAAAGGAGTCGATTCAGAGGGGATCCTGCGGGTTCCAGGATCTCAGTCCAGAATCAAGGTACAGCGTTGGGATCCACACCCGTTTCTGTCACACAAAGCTGGCGCCGCACCACATCATTTTATCACAACATATGCCCCTTTTTTGTGACTTTTGTGTTTAGCTAAAGAAATGAATTAATGTGTTGTGACCTCAGGCAGCCAGAATATCGACATAAAATGTCAGAGGGGCTCAAACAGCAGTGAGGCAAATTAAACAACTTCAGCCAGTTTAGCTATAGTTGACATTTAGAAAAACAAGATCCAGTGAGACAAAATAATAATGTTTTTTCAATGCTGCTGCTAGATACACCTTGTGATGCTATATTTAATTCAGCGCATGCACACAAGATGGTTAATCATTTAAATCAAAGCATACAGAAGGGGGCGCCATTTAGCCCTTGAGGAAAAAAGACTGGACAAATTTCAGGATAGACTGGGACTTGTTTTTCAGTCTTTACCATTCAACTTTGAGGGGACCAAATTTTTTCATAACTATAATTGTGTTTCTTGTTTTAAAAAAAAGAAAAAGGAAAAAAAAACATGTCCTTGTCTGTGTATGTTACATATGTGACAACAGTTCAACTAATCTGAAGGATCTACTACCCTCAGCATATTCTGCCATTTTGGTCTGATTCCAAATAAGTTGGGTTGTGTTAAACATAGATAAAAACACACTGCAATCATTTGCAAATAAACTTTATTTATCAACAGCTGTTCTTATCGTAATATCCTTTGTATATCATGTGTTTCACAAAGTGGTGAACCTCGCCTCATACTTGTTTGTGAATGGTTGAGCCTTTTAGGGGTGCCCCTTTCATACCAAATTATGGTACTAATACCTTTTACTAATAAGCCTGTTTACCTGAGACAGGTTCCAAAGAGGCATTTTTGGAGCATTTTTACAACTTTCCCAGTCTGTTGTTGCTCCTGTCCCAACTTGTTTGAAACATGTTGCTGGCATCAAATTCAAAGTAAGCAAATATTCACAAAAATCAATTAAGTTAATGAGGGAAAATATTAATATATTGTCTTTGTACTGTTTTAATTGACCGTATGTCAAAAAGGATCAGCATGTTATCACATTCAGTTTTATATTTATTTATACAATGTCTCAGTGTTTTGGAAACAGGGTTGCACGTAAATAGAGGCACGATTCAAAAGGCGTCTACACACTTAATCTAAAGCTTAAATTTTGTATTTTTATACAACATAAAACAAGAAAGAAATTTACCAGCAAGGTGTCATGTAAGAAACAGTAACACAAGGTAATAGCTCTTATAATCATGTATTCTTACATACCCTGAGGACACAAATAGAGACTGATAACATGTGACAACACATCAGGTAATTAGTTGTGACTTAATGCCTGTGGAGGAAGCATCCACAGTCACGAGGAGTTAATTTAATACTAATTAGTCTTAAAGAGCTTCTCCTAGAGCCTAGAGCCTCACTCTGTGAGTGACCAACATCTCTAAATATCAAAACTTAATAATTCAAAATAACTGTCACTGAAAATGTCACATTTATAACCAAGGAAAATTTGTGCCATTATGCCAAGACTAATCTTAGGGTCAGACACAGTATATAAGTATAGAAAAAAATTTTGACAACAAAATACTTGCAAAATAAGTAAATCAAGTAAATTAAGCCACTGATCATCATCGGTCATTGTTAAGGGAATTGAATGCTGACACTTAAGGTGCATCTGTGCATCTGTTCTTACAACATCACATCTTGTTGTGTCTACAGCAGCTGCAACAGAACCTGGAGACCAACTTCTACTCGGGGCAGGTCAGCTGGGATGATGTGAGTCCAAATGACGCTGCTGCGCTGCTCAAGAAGTTCATCCGGGAACTGCCCGCTCCTCTGCTCACCGCCTAGTACCTCAACACCTTCAGCGCTGTCAGAGGTCAGTTTACTGGGTTTGCTTCGATTTTCAGAGGTTTACTGTGTGAATAACACCAGAAGGTTCCAGTTCCCAAATGGAAAAGCAAATATTAAAGCAGCTCCTCTGTAGTTACATAATGACCAGTTCTGTGGTGGATCATGCAGTATATCAGTATGCAGATGGGAGTGTTATCTAAGTGACTGTATCTGGAAAGTTACAAAACAGACATACTCAACAATTCCCCTTCTCCTCCTCCTCATGGCCTCAACAATCTACTGCCCACTTTTTCCAGACAGCTCAGCGGGATTCACGTCATAATTACCTAAGTCTCTTTACCACGATGACAACGCAGTGTGACGCTTATCTCTTCTGCTCCGGCTGAGAAATTCACATTAAGATGAACAAGCTGATAGCCTTTCGAGAGGCGTCCCTGCACGGCCTCAAACGCATGCAGCACAGTGACAAAGCAGAGCAAAACGATCTGCCGTTTTCACATTAGTTTCACCCAAATGAAAAACTGAATTGATTTTAATATCTGCTGATTGATGACTCACTGATGTGCAGTTCGTGAGCAAAATCAGTGCAAAGTGATGAATGACGCATGACTACAGCTAACAGAGCTAATGGCCACCTGTCATAATGTCATTAATCTTTAGGTGTCCCATTATTCTAAGACGAACACAGAGGAAATGAAGACTCTGTGTGTGTGTGTGTGTGTGTGTGTGTGTGTGTGTGTGTGTGCGCGTGTGTGTGTTTGTGTGTGTGTGTGTGTGCGTGTGTGTGTGTATTACACCTGTCTCACCTTTGCTCATTTCTTCTTCAGACATCACAGAGCTGAAGCAGAAGCTGCACATGTTGAACCTGCTCATCCTGCTGCTTCCTGAGCCCAACAGGACCACACTGAAGGTACCACAAGAAGAAACACACACACACACACACACACACACACTACTTTTCATGCTCTGACAAACGTACATATAACATTTTAGCACATTTGGAATAGACTGAACACAAACCAGTGCCTTCTCTTTACATTATTTGATCAAAGTATTTTCAGCAGTCAGACACTCACATTTTGTTGCTTTCATGCAGTGGCCTGATTTGTGTAACATCTTGAAAACATGAAACCATGAAACATAACAGAAACATGGTTCACACAACTCAAAATATTTCTTCTTTTACCCATAATCCCTCCAGGTTCTTTTGTGCATGTTTAGTGGAAGAATGTAACTAAACACATTACCTCCAGCACAGTACTTACAGGAAGTTCAAATTCTGAGGTACTTTTAGTTCTTGTACTCCACTTTATTTTTACAGGGAACGTTGCACTATTTAATTTACTTTATCTATTTGACAGCTGTAGTTACTTGTTACTTTTGAAATTGAGTTTTAATGTACTAAACAAGCAATGAGCTTGAAAAAACGTGATGCAGCGTGGTAGATTTAAACACCCAGAAATACAAAAATATTTAAATGAGCTCCACCTCACTGCAACAGCAAAATACCCCTTGCATAAAATGCATTAGTAATAATAATATAATAATAATATATAATAATACATCATGTGAAGATAATATTACATTCACAAAAGCTGTCTTTGAGTACTTTTACTTATGTTACTTAGGTTGCTAGTAATACTTGATATGTACTTTTACCGTAGTTAAAATACTTGTGTTGTTATTTCTTTCACATGAAATCGTTGGTCTTCTGGCACAACCTAATTTGAGAACAAGCTTTAATTAAAGGGTCAATTAATAAGATCTTTTCATCTTAAAGGGACAAAAAGACAGTAGGAGATTTACAGAACCCAAAAATGACCCCAAAAGGGTTAAATTGGCCTGAGCCATAAAGCTTAATGTAGCATTCTTCACCACACCTATCATGTGCTTCTCAGGGTTGACAGAAATAAACCCCAATTTGCACAATCATGAAACTCGACACAACAAAGCGCTGTTTCATAATACATTCCACTATTGTTTTGCTCTTAATCTACATTTAAAATGCTCTGTTCTGTTATATAACGGCTTGCATTAGCCATGACTCATTTCACCATCACAGGTATGCAGTCAGCTCAGTTTATACCATCCAGGAACAAAAAACCCACCTGAACAATTTACTTTGACTCCAGTGGAGGCAGCTGAAATGTCCTGTGCATTAACATCCTTCTCAGTGGAGGTGTTATAGATGATTCAGTGCCTGTGATCATTCACTTAACTTCATTTTGTGTTTCTGTATCAGTGGCCTTTTAGAATTTACACTGTTCAGCTGGAAGCGAGAAAGTGTCCTTCAGCTCTCAAAAACTGGAATGTTCAACCTCCAACTTACATAGAATATGATTTTTAAAAAATGGCTCAATGCTTTTTCATTTCTCATGTCTGTATCCATCTGTGTGTCCGTCAGGCCCTCCTTGAGTTCCTCAGTAAAGTGATTTCCAGGGAGAAGAGGAATAGGATGAACCTGTGGGCCGTAGCAACCATCATGGCTCCAAACCTCTTCCTCCATAAGGCCGTCCCCAGCAGACTGACAGAGGGGGCGGAGAAAGGACACGCGGAGAAGGCAGCTGATGTTATGAGGCTCCTCATCCGCTACCAGGACCTGCTGTGGACGGTACGACCACTCACATATTCAACCTGAGGAGGAGAGAAGATTATTGTTTTTACTGATAGAACATTAGATATAATAGTGTAATTATTTAGATGCCACTGTAAGTTTTCTACATGTGCTTAAAACCCAAATCTTTGAAATCTTTCTTTCTTAACACTCATTATATAAACTTGGCATTTCACTCACCTGTTGTCATCTGTCAAGTTGGAAATTACGTATCAGCCAAAGCTGTAATTAAAAATAGTAAAAGGTTTATTCTTGAAGAGCAATTGTCACAGGTTTCCCTCATGTGGCTTTTCTAGCTTAAAGCTCCCCATGGTAACACATTAAAATACAGCCATCACAAATGTTACATCGTGTTATGTCACATCTTTTCTTTTCAGATCCCTAATTTCCTCATGAGTCAGGTGCGTAAGCTGAATGAGAACAGTAACCGGCGTTACCAGTTCTACGACCGCCGCATCAAGAACCTGCTGAGGAAGATCCACACAGACAGCCGCGAAAAACCGGATAAAAACACATCAGAGGTGAGCTGGTTCAGCATACCTGTGCTGTGCAGACAGATCTCAGTTTCTGTGGTAATTACGTCTCTGGATTAGATAAGAATGTTGATATATCTGTGAAGAGCAAAATCAATAGAGTCATCATAACGATCAGTATATTCTCTTTATTAAATCCTGAAGGCACATGACTGATTCTGTCTTAAACAAAAAGCTCCTTAAACACTGATTCCTGGTTAAACTGTTAACACTAACATTAACGGTAACTCCAGCAGATGATATCAGTCTCTAAATCATTTTGATTTTACAATGTGTTTGGTGTGGAAACATCATTGTCTCACTCTCCGAAGTTATCACTGTGATAAATATTCTTTTTTTATTTTCTTTTTTGCCCTGCAGCTGTGCCGCACAGTGAAAATCCAGGTCGGGGATGTTGTGAGTGGCACCATGGAGTATCAGCTCAGCATTAACTGCCGAGCCTCAGACCTGCTCGCCCAGTTTCAGCGTCAGTCTCTCCGCAGCCCCGAAAATGGCAAGGGCAAAACGCGAAGGTATGATACTGCTGAGAGTTTAAATGACTACATGCTAACGTCAGCCTTCTACCCGAAATTATCTTAAGCATACAGATTATGGGGGACTTGCAGTGTAAGTGCATTATGAGTTTTGAAAACTTTGATAAAATTTGATAAAAATGTAGCTTTTATCATGAGCTAAAACTGATCACAGGATTGATGGTTTGATCCCTACCTCCTCGTGTTCACTTGTCCAAACATCGTGAACCCCCACACTACTGCCGATGGCCAGGCTTTGGATTAGAGTGCTGTGTACAGTAAATTTAGCTGTTAGCCATATGTTGGTACTTTAACATGACAGCTGAGGAAAAACAAACAGGGAGAAATATTGAAATAAAAATCAGGTGACAAAAAAGTATTTCCTTTTAGAATGACATAATATGAGCTAAATCCTCTTTCATGACAAAAAGGATGACAGATCTGTGTTCCATGTCTTTAAACAGGAACGGTTCTGTGGCGTATCCTGACTGTGCCCTGTACGAAGTGGGAGGGAATATTGGTGAGTGGAAGTGGCCGCACCGTTTGCTATGGTCGCAGCAGTGCTGACATTTGCATGTCTTTCTGCCCACTGAGCTGATGAGGGTTTGAAGGTCTTATATAATGAACTGTGCAAGCTCCGAACAGACACGAGGAGTCCATCTGCAGTTATCGGAGCAGACAAATTCTTATTACACACGTCTGTGCTGTCACAGGAGAGTTGACAGTAAACAGTAAAAAAAAAAGAAAACTTGTTCAGTGAGTTCAGCTTCATAGTGTCAAAATTTATGGACCTATCGAGAGATTATTGACTATGATCAGTGTTTTGATACTGATACTTTTAAAACTTTATTTGAAAAATTACTTGAAAAAATTATTTTAATTTAGTTTATGTAAGTGGAAAATTTAACATACCTTTGGAAGTTGGTCAATCAATCTGTGACATTTAAAGACATCAATCTGGACTCTGGGAAACTGCATTACATTTTTTTTATTTCCAGACATTCAGTAGGTCAAATAATTCCTTGATTAATTAAGTTAATAATCTATAGATTAGTCGATAATGAAAATAATCATTAGTTACAGTCATAATTTTTATGTAAATTCAACCCCAGTTTTTTTTATTCTCACTCAGTGACAGACAGACAGACAATCATGGCTTTTAGTAACTTTTTCGTTCTCTCCAGGTGAGCACTGCCTGGATCCTGACACACACCTTCTGGACTTATACAACAGTAACCAAGGAGGCGAGTGGGTCATCAAGCTGAAACCCAATGCCAGCAAAGGGCCGTGAAGGGTGGACAGATCGGGCAACAGCTCGCTGAAGAAGGACATAGGCAGAGCCTAAAAAACATCAGATGTGTGCAGTTCTTTCTTTATTCGCTTTTCTTCCTTGGAGCAACAAGGGAGAAGGAGACAGATGGAGGAAGCCGAAACAGATAGATGGAGAATCTGCCAGGAGCAGAGCCTAAAAACTGTCTATGATCAGATGAACATACACTGCCCTCTCTTTTTACTCTCTCTCCATCCCTCTTCTCTTTTTCTCCCTTCGCTCCATCACTCCTCTCATGCGTGACCACGGGGCTGCGATGCTGCGAGCACAAAGCCGCTGACGTGACTCATTACTTCCGACAGAGGACCTGCTGCTTGGAAAACAGAGGAGAGAGAGCGGCCGGGCAGTTTGGTTCGCAATCTTTTTTTTTTTCATCTCCAACCATGAGCGAGCAGATGGGGATGCAGAGCACCTCTGGCTATAGAGAGTCCCACCCATTTCTCATGCCAGCCAGACCCATGTCTCTTTTTTTTTCTGCGCTGGGTTTCATTCATCAGTGTTCTGCAAAAAGATGAGACATGATTCAGAAGCTTTCCACACATATTCTCAGCTAAATTCATGCATCATGCAGGAGACAGAAAATTTTAAACAGTGTTTCATCGAGGAAAAAACAACAACTGAGAGTTCATTCTTCACCTTGAAGCTGCAGTGACTGAGCGGCAGAGTATTTGATAGCTTGGAAACCGTAGAGTCATGAGTGCTGTATTTTTTTTAAGGCTAACAAATAGTCATTTGATGTCAATCTCAATTTTTTCTATCAATCAATCAGTGCATTCAGGTGCATGTATGTTCCACAGAGAAACGGTTTTGCAGGTAATTAGGGAACACATTTACATGAACTCTAGTAACGTGAAGTCAGTAATCAGATTTCAGTCCCCAATCTCATGTGGAAGCACAACTCACTGATAAAACTCTGTTGGAGGAAGCTGCGTCAGAGATGGACAGGCAGAACAGAAAGACACAAAGTGTTTAAAAATTATCAAATAGTTAAATATTCAGTGATAGAGAACGAGTGAGACACTGTAGTGCACTTACGGTGTGGTGAACTAATCTCTACAGGGTAGTATTGTCCCAAATCGCGCACTGCCGTTTTGCACTTACCGGGAGTGACAACGTTTTTGTTTTTTTGTTTTTTTAACCACCTCTTCTTCCTCTTCTAATTTTTTATTATTTTTTTTTTTACATTTAAATGCAAACTGACGGTGGGCAAATATCACCAATTTCTGACAGTTATTTTCAGCCACTATTTAGTAAATTTAACTCGTATTTAAGAGTTTTCTACGGTAAAGACAATAATATATTGCACATAAACCAAACGCACACCACAACGTTAATGCCTGATTAAAATGTGCCACCGTAGCTAGTAGCACATTAGCTAGCTAGTGGATGCTACTGTCAGCTAGCACAAAAACATGCTAGCTACAAAAACATGTATAACTTGCATCTGACTGTTTGGAGTGTGCAAGTAGTACACTGCATTTTTGCATACTTCTCAGTGTGAACGCTTTTTGCACGCTTATGCACTCAAAATATGAAGTGTTTAGTGCAGAGGTATGCGATTTAGAACACAGCTCAGGTCTCTCGTTTATGAGACCTTAAAGAAACCAGCTTACAAGAGAAAGACGACAGTGAGCCGGTCACTTACGTGCATGTAAATACACTGACTGACTCCATTTAGCTGGGAATATGGACAGAAAACTCTGTCATGTTTTAGTATCGTGCAGCATCAATGATTAAAAACCATAAACAAGAGAAAACACATTGAAAAAGGTGGGGAAATGTGATGGACATGAAGCGGGACCTCGAGTCAGTCAGCTGATTCTTCTCATTTGCTTTGTGCCCCCTGCTCACGCTCTCCCCATTGACAGTTTTCCACCTCTGACATTGTGATCAGAGAGTAAACAAAGACTTCCCTGTATCAGTTCCTTTCTTCATCTGTGCCATTCAAAGAGGGAAAGAGACCCAGATGAAGTGATATCCCCTTATCTGTGAAAGCCTGCGATCTCCTGGGCCTTATAAAAATCCATGGACTTCCAAGGAGCCCTGACCTGTACAGAACGGTGCTCAAAGACTTTCTTTTCTTTCTGATACCAAGGGATTTGGTGTCACAACCTCAAGGACAGTTCCCGCACCTCTAAAGGGAGTTGTTAAGGAGACACGGTGAAGCTGGTCTTCAGTGCTCAGTTTTAAACACGTGAATGGAGCCGAAAGTGCTGAAGTGACTCTTGGGGTATGCTGGGATTGTTGTTATTTATATGAATGTAATACCAGTGTTGCTTCTGTATTTGATGAGTATTCTGTAGGCTAGAGAGTCTGTAAGATTAAGTGAAGTTGCTGCACTCAGTGTAATAGTATGTTGTGTTAATGTACCCATACCAAGTGTGGGAATTTGCAGTGTTCTTGTACATACTTCTTGTATTTCTTGATGGTTCTTTTATCCTTTAAAAAAAAGTACAGTGAGATAAAAAAATTTTGTGTAAATATTGTTCATCCATACACTCACACTGCAGTGAAAGGGCACTGCAGTGGGACTGTTTGTGCTTATTGTGTGAACTATTCTAAACACGCGCAAGCGGCAAATGAATGTGTTGAACATTTTGTGCCGACCGTCAGATGTGAATCATTTACTCCTCGCAATCGGAGCCATGTTGGTGCTCCGCGGCCATTTTGTGGGAAGTGTCTCGCACACTCCACTCAATAGATGGAGTAATGACAGCCGGCCCACCACTGACATCCATCAACACCCTCTGCTCCATCTCTGTCACCTCCCAATAATGGCCCATAATGGCAGTGTGGCGCATGCATCACAAACACGCCGAGGAATCACATTTCTTTGATAAAGCAGAAGGTAATAAATGGCTGATATAAATTCTGCTGCCCTGGACCCGACGACAGCAGTGGTGTGTGCGCGCGCGTGTGTGTGTGTGTTCATGTGTGCATGCATGTGTGTGATGAGCTTCATTACACAAGTCCAATTGGCCTGTCCCAGGGTCCCAGGCACAGTTCAGTGCCTCGGCACAAAGCGAGCTGATGAAACAGCCTTCTGCTGACAATCAGAAGATGTAGGTCACCTCTGAAGCAGCATCCCAGAGGGTCGGGCAGTGCATGTCCAAACACCCTGAGGAGCCACGCACATGGACGCATATTGTCTCAACACACATGACACACCACAGGCACCTGAGCAGCATGATGTGGAGTCACCAAAACAGCAGCACACCAGTTTTCTGTTGACTCTGTTTGTGTTTTTATAAACTATGTATGAATGTGTTTATGTGTCAGAGAAAAAGATGAAGCTTCCTCTGGGGCAGGTATCTCTGAAACAGTATTATACAGTATAATTACCCAGGAAGACTAAATGTTGGTCAGTTACAGGAACATTTATTTTCTGTCATGATTAAAATGTGGTGACGGACCTTCTATTGTTATCATCAATGTCCAGCTTTTATCGTGGTGAAGACTTTAGACGTCGGTTGGCAGACGTCAGAATGTATATTTAAGCCCTTTACACAAGTCATTGTTTTAAATACTTCTGTAAAAATACCTTAGTCTTTGCTGTAGAGAGAAAAACCTTTGAAAAACGCCCATTTTTGTCAATAAATGTGAATCTAATATTGTGTTAAACATGATTTATTGGTTCAATATGGGGTAATGGGTGTGGTGGGAAGATGGTATCAACAGATGCATCATTCGTCATTCTTGTGAATCTACCGTTGCATCACAGAAAGAAGCAAACATACACACATATATGTGAAAACAGAGAAAATCTGTGGTGACGTGTTGGTTTATTCTGCTTCTGTGATCAATAGAGAGATTAACCTTGTAATGTGTGTGGCTGAAGAGGCCAGCGCTGCTCTCTTCCTTGATTAATCATCACCTTCGCTTCTGGAAAAGCTATTCGCAGCTAACTGCCTCATCAACTCTGATTATTCAAGGTCTCAGCGTGTCCAAATGGGCGCTTGAAAGACAAAAGAGAGAAAAATAATGCATGATGTAGTATTTATTTTTAATTCTTCACAAGAAAGCAGTTCAGTTTTTAGAACATGCACCATGTGGGGACTTACTCATGTTCGTGATTAAAGGGCTTAAATCCAAAATGAATGTTAATTATTTGAAAAAAAAGATGCATATCTATAGAATGCATTACTATTAATATCTTTACATGTGAAAACAGGCTGTTTCTGAGGATGTAGTCATCCGTATTTTTGATATATTGATACTGTTCAGTAGGGTATGACCAATAAGGGATTTTGGAGGGGCTGATGTCAATATTAGGGAGTAAGAAAATTTGGATATTCGATGTATGTCGGTCAATATTATATCTATTTGCTAAATGAAATACTTGTGACAAAGACATAATGTAGGCAGGATATTTTACATTTCAGCAAACTCATTAACATCGCTGAACATTAAACACTTCACTTATGAGCCGTAAAATAATAGACCGCCCTCTACTGGAAAAACTACATAATTACAGCATTTTAAATCACTAGTCAAAGCATTGTTTCAAGCCTTAAAAAACATTTTTTAATATTGCCGCATATCAGAGTACACATACACCTTTTCAGATACATCTGCGATAGGCCAATATCGGCCAGTAATATAGGCAAACTGTACCCTGTTCTTAGCATCATTTTCCAAAATTAATATATTGAATTTTGAAATAAAATCCTTCAAATGTAGTTTATCTGATTCTCCCTTGACAAAAGCATAGATATGTATTATACCTTCAAGACTTTCTATCAGCACAGAAAACATGAATCCAACCTTTTTTCAATATAAGCTAATACTGCATGTTTGGTTGCTTTTTCCAGCCTCATTCAATTATTTCTGACAACAACCACAAAAATCTCTCAGCAAACCAAACTGCAACCCCCAGACAGCAGCAGCAGCAGCAGAAGCAGCAGCAGCAGCGACAGCCAGCCTGCCAGACGCAGGCCCCTTTGGCCTACTGCAGATCTAAATTACTGTAATCAGTGGATGAAAAGCAATCAGTAGCCTTGTATGAGCTGCTGGCGGAACGCCTGACCCCCAGCTCTCTCCACCAATCACACCGCTGCTTCTCATTGACAGCTAATCACGACCTGCACTCAGAGCTCGCTGCTTCCCTCACAGTAAATGGAGGAAGCGCTCTTCTCTTCTCCAGTCTTCTCTCGTTCTGCTTTTGTCTTTCTGTGCCAGGCTGACCGGAGTCAGCTGGATTGATGAGGGATGACGGTGCGAGATGAAGCTCTTCCTTTTGCTCGCACCGTGGCAGCCATGGTTTCCCTCTTGGCACCAGCTGTAAGGGCTCCACTGCTGATGACAGATTTTGAACAAAAGTAAAGTTTACTTTCTAATTTAGACTTTAATCATGCTGCTAATGATGTGTTCAAGTGAGGCAGGAAGCGGATGGGGAAAAAACATGTTCTGGTGTAAATGTAACAGATTAACAGGACTGTACTGAGGTAATCATTGATAGAAAAAAATTGTCTGAATGATCGGAGAATTCATGCCAGAAGGTTTAAACTGTTGTGTTATATACTCATGTATATAACAAGTGTGATTTACTGTGAGTAAGAGGCTTTGATACCACTGAATTGTCCCTGGAGATGTGGAGGCTTTAATAAGAAAAGAATGGATAAGAAAAAGGTTTTTAACAGTTGCAAACAAAAAGAAAATGATTTGATTTGACATCAGCTTTTTCCAACCTAGCCCTGCCCACTTCAAATAAGCAAAAGAAGTGAAAAGACAGACTGAAAAATATCGGTGAAACAAATATGTTCTAATTTTGGCAGAAAATGTTGTGTTTATGTCATACTCCGTGACTTGTGCTGTGAAGCTAATTGAGAAAATATGTTAGTGGGCCTTTAACCAAACAGCACAGGAGTTCTCAAGTTGGACCGGTTTGCAAAAAGCCATTCCTTCATTGATATAGACTGTGATGTGCCAGCAGTTTTACCGTCCTGACAGTGTGGTGAAGGTGTTACTTAATTCCTCATCTCTGAAAAAAGGGAGAAGGTTTCTCAGTGTTCACCGCAAATCTGAATTTAATCTTGTAAAGCACATGTATGAGTATGATTTTATAACATCACAACTTGTTTGAAAATCAGTCAGGGTCCAACATGCAACTTGCACAAATGTGATGTGGAAACTTAAAGCTTCCAGTGAACATGCACATTGAAGATGGACTTTTCAGGATAGGGAGGACATCTTATGTCTACAGGTAAAACATTTAAAATGAGCATTTCAAATGGTTCATTTTGAAAAGAACTATTTGAATATGCATAGATTTTGGATTTTGTCAGCAGGGATGAGGGAGCAAAAGTGTTTAGTGTATCAGGAGCAGATTTTTATTCAGAGCACGTGTATATTTTATGTAGTAAAACATGTTGTCACTGGATCTCCAAAAAGCTGAACAACAAAAATTTGTAAACCCAAACTGACCAGCATTTGTGAACAATAGGCAAAAAGAGAAGAAGGAAAATCGGGGCTGGAGAGAGAAAAAAATTAGCCTATCTGCCACGAACGGGAATACTGTCTTTGTCACATGACTCGCCCCCTCTCCCCTCTTATCTAGACTCTCCCTCTCTTACCCTCTGCCTCCCCTCACTCTTTCCCGCCCTCTGCTTGCTGCCAGGGGTGGATCCCAGCGTTTATCTCTACCATCCAGCCCCAGTGTCTCCTAGCAACCGGATCACGGATCATTTAACTGCCCCATGCATCTTCTGTTGTATCCATCCAGTTACATACAGTATGTCAGCTGCCTTTATTCAGATTTTCTGCGCTTTCATTTCCACCTCCGGGGCCCCGTGAGCCTGGTTGTTGTTTTTTTTTTTTTTCTCAGTGTAGTAGACTACTTGTCTCTGACTCGGAGCACTCAAACCATATCAGTGTCAGACAGACAGGCAGGAGAGGCAGCTCTGTCAGGACGTGTCACTCCGGGATCCAGCAGGTGCACAAAACACACACTAACACACAATCAATAGGGGAAGACAGGACTTGGCCCTCAGTCTGAAAGGCCCTCGCAGAATCAATTAGCATTCAAATTAATGAAGCGCGTAATGAAGAGAGCGCTATCTCTCCGACAGAAAGCCGACAGACAGGCAGAGTGCTGATTGTGAATCTGCATCAGGAAGAAACACTGAAAGCAACATCAAAGATATTCAAATGGACACTTAGTCTCTCTTTTTTTTTTTGAAGGAAAAGTGCCAAATTAAAAACAGAGCTGCTTCAAATAAACCTTCAATATGTAGGCTATGTAGTGTTAATATAATCACATTTCCATATAAAAAGTGCCATTAATAAAGCACATAATTAAAGATGAAATGATTGCATGGAAAAGGCTGTCTTTATCTTTCAATATCCATCAGTGCAAATATGCTTAAAGGAGGCTGCTTCCGGCACAGATAACCCTCACTGATTCACTCAGACTGATGGGACTTTGAGCTCCTTTCAGCCATTGAGATTATATTTTTCACAAGATTATATTCAAATCCTTTCAAAAACTATAAAAATAATATGGTGATGAGGAGATGAGGTAGACCGGAGCCATGAAACTCAAACACAAACACAATAAAAGTTATCAGAGAGGACAAAATAATGAAGACACTGTTAAATAATGTAGTGGTTGGATTTTATTTAATTAGCTGACTCTGTTGTATCAGTGGTGATATGTATTTTTTTTAAATCGTTATTTAAATGTATCTGTGAATGACTGGTGCCAGAAATTCTCAGTATCTCCAGCCAAGAGGCTGACATGAGCAATTTTTCTGACTAATTGCTAATTAGCATTAAGCAATACGAGGTGAATGTGCATTAGCTACTAGAGGACAAGTTACCATTCAAATGAAGTAAAAATTTTAACCAAATTTCCTTAAAATAATAGGAATTTGTGTGCTTTGACTGCTGTCATATTTATTTTAGCAGGTGGATGCATTGAAATAACAGCTGAAGTTAATTCTGCAGTCAGATTCTGCTTTAATACTGCAGATGAAGAGGAAGAATACAGTTAAAGGAACCTTAATCTTTAAACCATATTATTTGATTTGAGATTATTTGGTGTATATCGAGGAACATCACAGTCTTCTTTTCTTTCCACACAGATGTGATGTTTTTATTTGTCACTGTTTCATTTCTTTTGTGACCTTTATGTTACCTCAAATCTGTCTGTGAAGTTCTTTTTTTAAATATATTTCATTTTCCAGCATTTGAACTCTGCATTTTTAATTTTTTTTTTTAACTTATTAGAGCTTATTATGCCAAATTAGAAAATGTGCATAAAAACAGGTGGAGAAAATGCACATTTTCTCAGGTGAGCTACCTGGCCACAGTGCTCCCCGCTGATGTTGTGTAGCTTCTAACAAACCCTGGTCCATTAACTGCTCTCGTCTGGGCAAATATAAAACACACTCACCTGAAAACTCTGCATGAGGAAAATGGAAAATGTTACCAAATATGAAGTTGATCAGCTATTTAAAGGTTAGAGAAAAAGCAAAATATGTTTATATTTCTTCTTACACATCATTTCATTTATCTGTATTATGTGTATCTTATACTATTGATGCATTGTGTTTTATTTTTTAAATCATCTCATAATCTTTCACTGTCTTTTGTCAGTTTCGGGTTGAGGGAGAAAATTTTTTGTTTGTGACTGCAGAGGCTTTTGTGTTTGTGGCTGCTGCTGATGTTTGTCACACAAACACACACACATACACACACACACACACACACACACTCCTGGCAGTGCTGCCACACTCACATCAACACAGACGCTCCATCCCCTGAGTCACTATACACACATACACACATATTGAGACAAACAGTGACACTTCGGACTGACAGCACATCTCACACTAAACAAATCTGAGTGTATTCACAAACTGATGCTTTTCTATTTCAGAGAAGAAAAGGTGTGTTTGTGTGTGTGTTTGTGTGTGTGCTGCATGCGTACACATGCTGACAGCAGTGACTGAGCGGCACACAAACCTTATCGCTACAACACAGTGACAATAAACAGCTTTTTGCCCAGAGCATCAAAAACTCCCACTGAGTGAGGGAGTAGGGCTTCGCAGCATGACTCATGCCTCAACCCCCACCCCCCACCCCCATCCAACCAGCCCCCCCAGTGCCATTACACACACACATCAAACACACCCCGTTTGATCCAAATACTATAAGCTGACATTTGTTCTCTTTGTTTGCGCTCATCATGTCTTTATCTGTCTCCTCAAACTTCACATTCGTATCCTCCACATCTGAGGAGGAGAAGAGAGGAAGAAGGAATATAAAAGAATGACAGAACACAAGGAAAGGAGGAAAGAAGAGGGAGGAAAAGGAGATTAGAGGAGAAGAAACGAGGAGGATATCATATGAGGAGATGAGCGGAAAGAAAACAGAAAACATTAGGAGGTGAGGAGCAGAGAAGAAGCCGAGAAACAGAGAAAAGAAAGCAAAGAAAAGAGGGGATCAGAGAAGAGCAAAGGACACAAACAAGGGAGCAGAAAGGAAGAAAGAGAAGGATGAAAGCAGAAGAAACAAAAGTAAAGGAAGAGTGGAAAAGAAAGGAGAGGATGGAAGATAGTTGAGAGAAAGGAAAAGGATTGGGAGGAAAGAAAGAAAGGAAGAAGGGAAAGGAGAAGAGGAGGGACGTTCAAGGAAATGAGAGGAGGGGGGAAAAAGAGGAGATGAAGGAATACAAAGGAGAGCTAAGAAGTAGAAGAAGAATAGCTGAATATGCCACTTTGTACTTCAGGTGTGCCCTCAAATGTCTCCTTTGCACCATAATTGCGAGTGTGCAAATGCAAAGCCAACATACAACGAAGAACCACAAACTCAGCGCACGCCCTCCCGACACACCACATCAACCACCACATTGACCCAGCTGCTGGCTGCTTTACTCTACAGTGTGCATAGTGTAGAAAAAACACCCATGATGCACCAGTGCACCCTCCAGGGGGCTTTTCCTGACCACAGCATGAGGAAGGAGGAGAGATGTGGGTAGACAGGAATGATGATGACAGCGGGATGCTGGAGGTTAGCAAGCCAGACACAAATGTGTGTCTGTGTATGTAAGTGTGTGTCTGTGTATGAAAGTGTGTGTGTGTGTGTGTGTGTGTGTGCTGTAGTAAGAAAGGGGGACACCCCTGTGATCTCAGTGTGTCAGAGGATGATGATGATGCTGCTGCTGCTGTGTTGTGACAGAGAGATGGGACAGAGCGCTTCATTCAGCTGCAGACAGACTGTGACAGGGCTGATAGCAGACGTGCAGAAAGGTTACACACAGCACAGTGAGCGGGCAGAAAACACTCTCACACTGAATTTCTTTTTTTCTAAATGTGTATTACTATTCCAGTTGATATAAATGCAACATAAAGAGTGACTAAAGTGTAAACATCATACTGGTACTGATAAAGAGGCATTAAGGGTTGAGAGAAATATAGATGTCTGGTGCATATTTTGTGAGAGTCCTGCAAAATAACCAAAATACAGTCACTCTTTAAAACTGTTTACATAAACCGTATATCATACTGTAATAGGAGAGTAACTGCCAACACACTGATATATTAACTTCTACTAGTAATTGTTAGTGCTTTGTGGTCACTCTCACAGTGATGATAGTACACAATGTTTCTGTTGTTCTAGTAAGTGCAACAAGGTGTTTTTTAACAGCTGTATTACTGTAAGCAAACAAAAGGGATGCAGATGTGGATCTTGCTTTTGCACAGTAGTTAAAAGAATCTTGAATGCGTGAATTATCCCTTATCCAAATTACTTTAATCAACTTGAGACATAACACACTTTGCTCTATGTACACTTGCTTTTTTGTGCTAGTGTTCTTCACCTAATCCTCTGTAGTCCACATTGTTCTACTGTGTGACTGACTAGTGCAGTAACAAGGAAGGCACGGGCAGCTGAACTACCATGTTAGACGGTGGCCAGTTTGTGGAAGCCCTGGGCCGCCTAGGCTATCCTGGTGCATCATCGCTGAAGGCCTCCGAGTTTGACTGGCTGTTTGACTGTGCTCCGGAGAACCTTCACTTTTTGCGCTTTGTCTGTCGGACTCTTAACCGGAGCAATGTTCTCACAGTGGAGGAAGCACGTGCATTTAAGGAGTTACGGAAGTTTGGCAAACCGCTTCTGGATGAAGCTGCCTTGGGCGAGGTTCTAAAAACCATTGGACCTTCAGATGGGAGCAGTGCAAACATCTTAGGTCCCTCTTCTTCATCTTCATCCTCCATGTTTGCAGTAGAGGGTGATGTGGCCACAGAGGACTTGGAGGCAGAGCTTGAGGAACTTCTTAAAGAGAAAGAGCTGAAGCAAAGACGCTATAACAAGTTGCAGGTGTTGGCCACCTCTCGTGCAGATGCCGACCTACGACTTACTGCAGAGCTGGAGAGCGCAGCATGTAAGCTAAAGGAAGCCAATGCTTACATTGGAGCTGAGAATGCTGACACCAATGCTCTCCTTCAGAGCCTATCAGATGAGGTGAACAATCTTGCTTCATATCTCCCAGCTCACCATGAAGCTAAGCAAAAAGGAGGAGGAGATCCTTTGGCCCCATCAAAACCTTCTGCCTCTAAAAGCCCTAGTGTCCTCCTCTCTCAGCTGCCCTTGGATGCCTACCTGCAACAGGAGGAGCTCAACACCAAAACACTTGCAGCCTTCACACAGAAGAATTTTTTCCAGGGGATTTCTGATATTGTTGAGACTTCTTGCTCTCAGCGCTTCCAGGTCCTTGACCTCAGTTCTTGTGAAGATGGAGAGGAGGAAGAGAATGAGTGTAAGGAGGCAGATGGGGAGGAGCGAATAGTGGAGCGCAGGAGAACAGAGATGGCCAGACTGCAGTGGTCTCATATTGTTGCCCAGCACCAGTTGATGAAGGCAATGGCAGAGGAGAAGAGTGTTGTGGCTGGACTGGACTGGCTCTCTGAGAAGTCCTCTCACACCAAGGTAAAACAGACATACACGGTTTGTTTTGCCTCTTGCAAACAGTATTACCATTGTCATTGTGTGTTCAGTTGTTACTTTTCTGACTTTTTCCCTTAAGCTTTCCTTTATGTTTATCTCTTCACTCAATCAGAGCATTTCCACCTCCTCCTCACTGCAAGTCCGAGAAGTTGTTTCCAGGAAGGAGCTGCAGGTGGTGGAGGCTGAGCTGGAGGCCCTGCTTCATGGACCAGTACCCGCTGCTCTTAGAGAGTCAGCCAGGCTGCTTAATGTGCCAGTTGTGAGGGGAGACCTGGCTCTGCAACTGGCCAGACAAGACTTCTACACCTCCAGACAGGATCAGGTAAGTTGGTGGAATAATCTATTTCACACTCTGTTTTTCTGTAAGAATGTGTCTTTGCAAAAAGAAGGAAGTCATTGGATACATGAATGGAGCTTGCAAACTTAAAAAATGTATGAATTTGTCCTCTCGTTTAATTAATTTTTTTTTTTTTTTTAGCAAGTAACAGTTACAAAAAGCACAGTTACAAAAGTGCAAATACAAAATGGTGACTGGATTAAAAAAAAACAGTGGTTGACAGAATTTGAAATCCATATAGTTTGGCTGGTGAAAGAAAGTTTAATTTCAAAGAAGCAGAAATAAAAATCAACAGTAAAAGTAAAGTGAATCATCATTTTATTCTAGGTACGGGACTACCTACTCCGTCAGAAGGCGTCCTTTGATCTGGTGCACCTGGCTCAGGAGATGGAGTTAAGGAGATGGAGGACATGTCTGAAGCAGCTGGGAGAAGTAAACAGCAGACTTGTCAAGGAAGATGAAGCGGCAACCCTCAGAACTGAGTCTCTTGCACACCCTGACCTGGCTATCAACCCAAGGCCCAACCCCATCATCAGCTGCAAGGATTCAGCCTTCAGCAGGTAAGAGGACTCAAGCTGTGGGCACTGCAGACCTGTTCAGAGCTAAAACTGTTCTTTCTAAAATGAGTTTTCCCTCAGTTTCAGCGTTGTAAAAGCATGTGTCTTAGTATTCTTTGTAGAATTTTATTCATTTATCCTTCTCTTTCTTATGAATAAGGGTCAAGAGAAGTACAAGACTAGTGACCAGAACTTAACTCTTTACTATATTCCATTAGCTGTTAGGTGGAATGGGAATGTGTGCAAACAAAAAGCAGGATTATTCACTCACTTCCACTGCAATACCCTGATGGTAGTTAGACTTCTATGTGCCCATTCCAGGCTGTCTCACTTTGGAATGTAATTCACTGTTGTATGTAACTCTTTCCTCAGACTACTCCAGATCCTTGACCGTGATTCAGACCATGGCCGGTCAGAGCCTTTTCGGACATACAAAGCACTGGACCAGGCTGCTCGTGACCTGGCAGGCAATCTTCAGATGACCCGAGATGCCCTCGCCGGTGCTGGACGCGAGCAGTACTACACAGCTGCTCGTCTCAATGGTGATTGTGAGGCGCTCCACAGGGCAATGTACACAGAGCTCCAGCAACTGGTCTTAGGGCCGCAGGTACGTCCAACGGCCATAACTGACCAGGAGCTGCTCTGTCCCAATGCACAGGTGGGCTTGTTTCCTTTTGTTTTGTGCACATTCATCTTAACAATACAGAGTGCATTTTAAATGCAAACCTTATGTAAGTCCAGTGATTTTTATACTACTTGTCACTATGGGTGAGGGAAGCTAGAAGTACAAGATGTTTTTATTTATTCATATATTTATTTTTTGCACATTTTTAATTTATCACAATGTGGCTGGGTACAAAGCACTGCATGAAAAATAGCTCAAGCTTGCTTGACAATATTCTGTTCTCTCAACTGCATGCTGTTGAAATGATCTCAGCAGTTTTCGGTGAATAGTAAACACATGCACAACTGTTGTATTTTTATTCTTAAATTGAAAGTGATGATAACTAATAAGAATTGAGTTTTCAAAGTCAATTT
>JAPZDX010000012.1:10020425-10038419 GCA_029783625.1 Naso annulatus | reverse complement strand
ACCGTGGAGCACAGCTACTGGACACCGTCCACACCGGAGAAAGTTATGAATGTGGACATAGTGCAAAGAAAAGGAAACATGGCCCTAGTGAGCAAGCAGATAAAACTTGTTCTAGAGTGAGAGTGAGCTTTGGTTTGGCTTTCAGCCGCTTTGGAGCACTGAGAGAGAGGCTGGGAAGAGCGATGCAGAGTTGGGCTACTTTGTGATGGACAGGTAGGTGCTGAACACTGGCGGTTAGCTTGTTAACTTGTTAAATTATCGACCTCTCCATTAAACAAACATAATATTCCTATGTGGCTTGCTGTGTAATGTTATGTAAGCGATATAGCAGTACACGTAGTACACGCTAAGTTACGATACTTCAGGTGCGTTGAGCCGGGTGGAGGGGCCGAGTCTGAATGTTGTGTTTACAAACGGCAACGAACGAATGCTACTGACTCCACCTTTAAAGTCTATTTCCTGGACAAGGATAAAAGATGATTACCCTTGATGATTAATCCTACTCTCTGGGGCCTTTACTAATTGCGTGGTCAATGAAATACAAGAAATGAAACCCCCAGGTGATCAGATCTGATCAGTGATTTCAAGTAATCACAACTGGACGGTATAAAAATGGAATCAATCGCTCAATCTTAGTGATTAACTGTCCTTTGCTTACCCTGGATATCCTGCGGTAGGTAACCTCATGACTTTGTGATTCAAAGGGAGGTCTTCCAACCAGAAACTCGTAGCAAAGGACACCCAGACTCCACAGGTCCACCTTTTCATCGTGAGTTTTCCCCTCAATCATCTCTGGAGGCAAGTAGTCCAGCGTTCCACACAAGGTGGATCTCCTGAACAAGAAAAATGCATCATGTTAAAGGACCTTTCCCCTGCATGGTACGGTTTTCCTCCACTTGCTCTATTTCTGTTATTGATAGTTTGTAGTGGCAGGGACTTTTTTCCAAATCAAACATCAGGCAAGGTTCAAAGCAAGCTGAGTTGAGGGACAAGACAACTCCGCAGATCACTGATTGGTCACACAAAGCGGGACATCCTGTGCAAACCCAGTATTTTCTAACGGGCAAGCTACCAGCAAGAGCAACCTCAAAGGACTCACTCGACCAAGATAAGCAAGCTGAGCTGAATCAGACACTAAAAGGTGACGTCCTACATCATCCCTTTGATACCTTCTGTTACAACAGTTGCCTAGCTCTTTTGGAGGAGTCTACACAAAAGCTTCAAGAAAGGAAAAAATAAACCAAGAACGATTACAGACACTGAAGCGACACAAAAAGTGACAGGACACTATTCCTCTCCAAACACTGTTTCACCAAAGGGCTCTACAAGATGCATTAATTTTTTAGAAGTTAATACAAAATGTGTTTGGCTTTGTACAGAAGCATGTGTGCATACCTGGAGGAGGGTGTGTGGACAGACCAACCAAAATCTGCAATCTTCAGCTCCCCATTGGCCCCCAGTAACAGGTTCTCTGGTTTGATGTCCCTGTGGATCACCTTCTTAGAGTGGCAGTAGTTGAGGGCATCTGCCAGCTCCATGATGTACTAGTGCAGCACATGAAGCACAGTGAACACAACATGCATCACATCTTGTTTGACTGAATTCTGAAAAGTTAAAGGATCATTGCTGAACAACATCATGTTTGTGGAATAAGGATACACTTAAAGGAATTTAATGGTTTATTTGACTTAATAAAAATATATGTTGATGTCAACGGCACAAAAATGGTCTGAAATTTAAGAACTTACTGTAGCACTTCTGCCCTCGGGAAAGCTTCCACAGCGCTGTAGCTCACCATACAGTTCACCTTTGGGCGCAAACTCAAGGATGAGATACACACGAGACGGGTCATGGAAGTAACCATAGAGACGCAGGATATTTGGGTGCCTGCAGGACGTTGATGCACAAGTATTTAAAAAAAAAAAAATCAGTTCAAACACCAAACTGATATCTGAAAAGTGCAAAGACTGGCAGAACTACATGAACACCCACGTTAGCTAAAGGCTCAGCAGCTGCTTTATAGAGGAGGTCTGAGTTCACAAGAAGGGTTCTGATTCCCATGCTGATCCACTCACTCTGTGCAAAACTTTCAAAGGAATAGATATATTTAAAAATGAATTTTTTTAAAAAATCTTTTTTTTTCTCTTATCAGCTTAAACCCCAATGGTCATTTAAGGTTCCGTTACCGTTCTGGTCAAACTATTGGACATCGACTTTGTACTGGCCAAAACAAACTGGCCTATAATATAAGAGATTCTTGTCTTTCCAATGATTAAGTCTTGGAGCACTTTAAAATTTAATAACTAGGATTTAGGCCAAATCCAAGATGCAGCAGTATTGCTATGTTTGAGCCTTGTATCCTCACTAACCCAGCGGCTCAGCGACGGAGCAGTTTCGAGACGGTCTAGTCCCTGTTTTATGACAAATTCTCCATCTTGGCGTATCATCGTGGTCAGGCACAGATGGAGGGGTTTGGAGACCTCAGTAAAGACACTCTTTGTGATTGGTCGCGCTGCATTCAAGTGACTATTTTACAGAAGAAAACAAGCCTGTATGCATCATGCTCATGTCTGTGAGCCTTGACTACCCGGTGTTATTTCAACACAGATAACAAATTACAGTCCTTGTCGACCTTGTTGTCTAGCAGCTGTTACCGGTTAAATTCTGTCTTTCATCACGCTACTACTGCTTACTGTACATGCGCAGGAGGAAAAATATTCAGCGAACTGTTGCAGTTCCCATGTTCAGCAGCACTATCAGCCAGACATTAACTGAGATAACTTTATCAATTGAGTTGTGGTTCCAAAGGGATGGTGAGCAAACTTTCGCATGTCAGTCCAGACTGGCTCTGATCGACCTGAATGAAAAACTACGTCTGCATGCGGAGGGAACAACAACAATTCGGGCGCTTGTGGATGTTTTCACAAAGGTGATCTGTACATTGTATTAATGTTCCTTAAGTAATGGGAGAAGACAACGGAAAAACTCCAATTCCTTCAGATTATCCTGGCAAGTTTCTGTCATCATCGGACAAGTTTGTAAGACTGTCATCAACTTCCTGGAGCTAAATTAACAATACATCAACACACCGTGTACAGAGTCTGAAGTGACGGAGTTTATCATTGGTGACTTATGCCACAATGTCTGGGAGTTATTGACTGCACACACATCGAAGTAAAACAACCACTTGCTAATTTCCACAGACTAGACATTACCTGAGGTGAGACTGGATTTCCACTTCTCTCCTGAGCTGGTGCTCCACCCCGGCCTTCTCAAGCTGCTTCTTGAAGAGCACTTTCAGGGCCAAGATGAATTTACTCTGTCGCTCTCTGGCCAGGTAGACATTGCCAAATTTACCCTTTCCTAAGGGACGACCAATGTCAAAATTTTCCAAACTCCATCGCTCCACCGCTTTCTTGCTGTGGGAGCAGAAATATGCACTATTACAGACAGCAACGGTGACAAATTTTGTAATCGCACTGAAGACAATATGAAACAAATAAGAATAATCATCCATAGGTCTCAGACATACTTTGATGCAGGGGCTTTCGCAGAATCATTTCCTGCAGGTGTGTCTAAAAAAAGAGATACAAAGGACATATTTTAAAATTTAAAAAAAAAAAAAACAACACACACAAACACAAACAATTAAAATAAGTTTGTCCAATTTTGCATTATACTTACTCTGCGGCTTCTCCTGCTTTGTTGATTCTGATGGTGGTTTGGGCGTCTCTGGGTTCACCTTAGGCACAATTGTCTTTGCATGGTCTTGCTGTGTAGCACGTTTAGGCTGCGGTGCAGGATTTTCCTTCTGAACAGCCGGATTTCTTTTCTGACTCGCAGGGTTCACATTCTGATCAGTGTGGTGTGTGGACTTGACGGCAACAGAGACATGAGACACAGGTTTCTGATGGCTCATTGGACGCTGAATGCGCTGAGGTCCATTTGACACACCAAGGACACGCTGATGTGGAGTTGGTGTAACTTCAGCGATCTGTGACTGTTTTGACACAGGAATACGCTTTGGTCCCTCACTGCTCGACTGCAACCACAGAAGAGGAAAAATAAAATAAATTCACTGAATAGTCTAGCTTTTGAAGGGTTTTCAGATTTGAGAGAAACATACTAGCTGGGTACACACTGATTTCTCCTTCAAAACATGTTGTCTTAGTTCTGCTTTTGTTGTAATGGTTGTCTTTATATTTTAAACTGGGTCCTGTTGTTCTATTACCACTGTGAGCTGTATGTTTGTGATTCTGCCTGTATGTGTGCCTGATGTAAAACAGAGAAAAACAACAAAAGTTTACAAAAGAACACTGATATCGTTTCTAAATGTGAAACTTGAAGCAGCTCAGCATAGTTAATAAGTTGATGTACTTCAAGATTCAATATTTTATTACCATCTTAATTCGACATTGATTGGAATTGGCAGTGTGTGCTCAAGGTAGACGAGACAATACACAACAACAATGAAAACATATAAACATAAAAAGAGATACAAAAAAATACTAGGGCCCGAGCGACATGTCGGTTTGATGATGTTATCTGCTGATATTGGCCTATTGCAGAGAGATCGGCATCAATGTATATGTTCTCCAATAAGTACCGATATTAAAACTGTTATTTAAGGCTGGAAAAATGCTTGGGCTGCTGATTTAAAATGGTGTAATCACACAGTTTATCCAGCAGAGTGAGAACCATTATTTAATAGGTAATAAGCAAAATGTTTACTGGTCAGTACACTGATGTTTGGAATAAAGTTTGTTATTTTTCCTCCTTCCATAACATATCTTTGTTACATGTATTTGATAGTCACATTCAAAATATTAGTCATAGATTAATCAGCCTATGTATTGGATATCAGAATCTTCTCATTTCCGAAAAATATTGGGATCGGCCTCAAAAATCCCATATCAGTAGGGCCCTAAAAATACTCAAATATGTTGTTGTTGTTGTTGTTTTTTTAAATACCGATAAACACGTAAAACACAAGTGATTGCTGTATTAAAAGAAAAAGAAAAAATCTCCCCTTCTGATTCCTATAACGAGGGGTGAAGAGCCCTCACTGCTTCAGGATATGTGCTCCTACAGAACCAAGTGGTCTTGGTCTTAATACTTTACAAAAAACTGCCATGACCAGAAGAGTCTCTGGACTTTTTTCGCAGAAGAAGTGGGACAAAAAGTGCATTGGCACTTGTTTGTTAAACTTGTTTGTTATAAATATCACTGACGGATGGTAAGTCCTGACCAGTGATTCTAGATGCTGCTACTTGGATAATTCTTGCATTTTTGAGGTTGTGTCCACATGACTGAAGCACTTACTGTAAGTCACTTTTAAAAAGTGTCAACCAAAAAAATGTGATGTAATGATGCAGGTATTTTAAGCTATATATAGTTGAAAGCGTAACACATTCAAATCATTATATAATGACAAAAGTCTGGAAAAGTGAACACACAATCTGTGACAGCAGTGAATTTTACGGTCAGAGCAATATTGCATTGCGTTTTACCTTCACTTCAGGCCTGTGAAGTTTCATGTCCTTTGCCTGCTTCAGCTTGGCAGCAGAGTCCATTTTCTGCGGAAAGAAAAAGTGGAGTGTTTTGTTGTTGTTTTTTTTTTAAATCAATACGTAGTTTAAGTTAGTCATTTAAAGATAGAACTTATTGAGCTGTTTTAGTTATTCAGGGTCTTTAGCTAAACTGCCTCAGTGTTTAAGTTAGCACTAACGTTGCCGTTACCAGGACGATAGTGTAACATCAACGTATCAGTGATGCTCCCACAGGCTAAGTAAATTAACTGGATACGAAAACTGAAAAGTAACGTTACACTCTGCAAGCCAAAACAAAACTTTAAATGTTAGCCATCTCCCTTGCCAGGCTAACGTTACCGTGCGAAACGTTTAACGTTAGCGTTTGGTCGTGGATGTGAACGTGAAGTTAACAATGGCAAAGCAGCACATTTAGCGTTACCGTTAACACAACAATACTGATATCAGTTAAACTTACCAAAATATGTTACTGCCCAACGTCCGAGAGCAACCGGGGACCGATAAATTATTCAGAAGTCAAATCCAGAGAAGCTCTCAAGCAGTTTGCTTACCCGCTAGCTAGCTAACGTTAGCAGCTAACATAAGTCGGCCGGTTGACTATAGCTAGCTAATGTTTGTGTCTACATAAATATAAAATACTCCCGGCGACAACTTTCGTAGTATACTTCTTTTGGAAGTCAAGGAGCTGTTGTGGAAATGCAAATTTGGACAATTCGGGATCAAATCCACCTTTAAAATCGTGCGAGCTGAACCTCAAAACTGACGGACTAACACTTCCCTTAACAGAAACGCTGCTTGTTTAATTTCAAACGTCCCTCTGTTCAAAACCTTTAAATACACCACGGGCTCGGATTGGCTGAGGGAATAGTCGGTGCTCTCTCACCATTGGCTGACGCGAACTACGTTGCACTTCGAATGGAGTCCTCCGAAACAGCAGAGGGCAGCAGCAGAGCAACTTGCTAAAGATAACAGGGTTAAAAGACAAGCGTGCTCACTGCTGCAAAATGAAAAGGCTGCATGTTTGGGGAACAGGGAAGTGGCAAGATACAGCTGTTAATTTACTGTGATGAAAAATACTTTTCAGTTAAACTAAACCTATCAAATTGCAATACTTAGTGAAACTAGCGCAAAGAAACACCGCCTTATGATGAAGTAGCGCAGAACTTAAGTGTTATTTTAAAAAAAACCACAATGATCTTGTGGTGCCGTTAATCAACTGTTAGTCTTAAAAATTTTAAGTGTTTACTCAGTGGTCATATTTAAATGTCATGTAATCTGACATAAGACACCTGTAATAATATTGCACCACGTTGATGCTTAGAAATGATAAGGAAGCCGTCAACTTTTTGTTGTTCTAGTGTCAGAGTGATGTCGATTGTGTTATTGAAAGGGGCACATAATATAATAAAGAAACAAGAATAGTACAGGTATAACCAAAATATCTTTATTGTCAATCATTCGTGTCATTTTTTTTTTCCAGCCAGCAAGAACACCTCCATTCAACAAGGTGGTAAGACGACCTTGTGAGTCCAGCATTTGGCCACTGTGTGGCAGCATGGAGCTCTTGCATTACAACATGCAACATCAGTACGTCTGATTTGAAAGAATGCAGTCCCACTGGTTTCCACCCTCTGCAGGTGTTCCAGTGCTTACACTTTGACAGTATAGAAGAGCACTCCAAAACACACCTTCATACTACTGCTCTTAGATAATAATGAATTTTGGAATGCATCTCTTGACTGAACCTCCTTGGTTCAACCAAGCTGCTATTTTGTAAGAAACGTGTACTGGATATACTAAGACCATGTTGCCTCTTGAAAATAACTTAATATGAAAAAAAAAACCTACTTCATTATATTTTCTAACCTATGCGCTCATTCAGAAACAACATCTATTTTTTATTACATTCTATTTGCAATTTTAACAGCAACCAGCAACCCTTTTTTAATTTAAAACAATGGCAAAAAAAAAAGTTTATTAAACTGGTTAAATTATTTTATTGTCACATTTTGCACTTGTTCAAACCATTTTTTTTCAGAGGCACAAAATGCACATAATAAAATGTGTAAGGATGTGATACTACTTCAAAACCAAAATTTCTATAATAAATAATTCTGTCAGAGGTAAAAAAAAAATATATGTAATATTGAAAGAAACTACAGCTTCACCATCACCACACTGCCATCTGGTATATGAAGAAAAGACCTTCTCAAGTGCAAATTGTAAGTATATTAGAACACAAACAGTAGTAAAAAAAAAAAAAATGTTGACAGATCAGCCCCTTCAGCACATGTAGCAGCTTTTCTTTGTTAAAATCTGGTCTGTAAGTGCAAATATAAGTAGATGCAAAGCTCACAGCCACTGGGCAGAGAGGACACGCTGAGGACTGTGTTTAAACTGAGGAACAGTAGTTTTGTCTTTTGTGTATTGACTGTTTGAGGTCAGCAAACATGCTCAGGTACAGTATGCAACTACAAGGTTTACTGTCTGGTCAGTTAAGCTTATACTGAGGCAGCATTTGAGAAGGTCTTCTACTAAACACAAACATGGCCATTTTCTTGATCCCTTCTTTTTACTTAAATACCTTAATAATAATATTAATTATAATAACAAGACAGTGTATTTTCAGGCTTATATACAGTACCTGGTAAAGAGTGTCTTGTTATTTCTGAGGTCCCGCATGAAAAGTTGTTGAGCAGACATCTCTTTTACAAATAAACTGACAGTGAAACATTTCGCTTACGTGTCACCGTCAATGGCTGCGCTAACCCAACCATTTACTCTGACACCTGAAACCGCCTCCACGTACCCTTGACATGTACTTGGCCTCTGCCTAAACAAGGCATTATTTCTTGCCATGTCTATACATTCCAGCATAACTGTTGTTGTCATAACTCTGTTGCTGTAAACAAACGTAGAGTTCATGCCAGAGGGGACTTGCTGCCATTCTGAAGTCCTTCGACAGATGAAAACCCAGCTGGCACAGGTGCTCTTGAATGGCACGACATAAAGCAGTGTGTGTTTGCTATGGCACTTCTATCGTGTTTCCAGTTCATCCAGTGCCTCTGCTACATGTTTCCAAACACACAGATAACTGTGGTGTTGTCCATGAATGTGCCACTTACTTTTCCTACCAAAGTCTCTCATCACAGTGGTCCTGCCAGGCAGCATCCCCCTGAAGACACTCCACAGAGTCCCTTTATGTTGCTGCTCAGTGTTAAAAATATATCTAATGTAGATAGTAAGTATATGAGAGGGGTGAATCGTACTCTTAAACGATAGAAAATCCAGAGCACCAAATTGGCACCAGAGCATCATAAAGGGAAGCTGGTGGTAGTGTAGTTTTTCTCAGAGTGTCCTAGCAAAGAGAGGCGGGTGTCATTTCTCAGTGACCGCAGCAGCCATTGGGGTGCGCATGGTCCCGCGTGCTGTGGCTGCCAGCTCCTCGATTTCTGCGTTCAGTCGCCTGATTACCCACTCCATGGCTTCACGCCCCTGATCAAAAATAAAAATAAAGCGTTAGTCCGTAGTAAGGAATTTAAAGGGAATTACATCGAGCTGAATTAAGGAAAGATGGTAACTGTCTGCCCCTACAAAGAACTTTCATTTTGTGTTGATTACAGCAGCACGTGTGGACAAAAGCAGTACTGCTTACTGTAATAAAGATCTTGTCTAGCACAAGCATTTGTTGTGGAAGAGAGTTAAAGAAACACTTATTTGCACAATACTTATTCGACCATAAACACAAAGTATTGAAATTATCTAAAGAAATATATTCCTGCTTCCAACCATAGATGGTAAAAAAAAAAGTGAACAACGGATTAATCACGCTTGTAAACAACAAATCGTTTCTTTCAGTCTGTGTGCCGTGAAGTGTTGTGCAGCGTTTCTGCTGACTGGGCGGACCGAACAAAGTCATTGCTAAAGACAGGACTGTAATCTCCAATCTCCCTGCCGATGGTCTCATTTCCTGATGTAGGTAAGATGTGAGGCATCAGTATTGCATTTAGATTGCATCATGAGCAGCTACAAGTTCCTCGTATGGACTTAAAGGAGGTCCAGACATTAGTTTAAATGATTACAGGATGATTTTAAGTTCATTCTTTAGCCTAACTGCTCACAACTTAAGTCCACACTAAAGGAGCAGATATTGTTTCTATTTAGGAGATCATAAACTGAAAATAGGTTGGAATGACTAAAATAGTCTGAAAAACATTTTATTATTTTCTAAGTTTTGAAAATAGGTGACATCATGAGTCACACTTAACAAATGTGCCAGGAACATGATCATGACTGTTTATTTACTGTGTAATTAAGTGCAGGACCCCACAGAATATTTAGATGTTCTACCAGGAAATGTCTCACTAAGGTTTTGGGTCCCACCTGAAAGACACGACGAAGGGATCTCTTACCTTTCCAGCGTTAGCAGAGATGGTGCTGGCCATAACTCCCTCCAGGTAACTGCTGAGACTGACTCCTTTCACAGAGATGATAGCTTCCTGTGTCAGTATCGTTCTAGAGTTGGAAGGGTTTTAAAAAAAATTATGGTCAAAAAGTCTGAATGCTTCAGAGAACGTGAAGTCATTTAAAAATCCCCTCCACGATGTCAAAACTTACTTGTCTTTGTCCTCGGGGTGTGGCTTATATGTTAACTTTTCATCCACAGACACCATGTTTGTGAAAGTGATCTGTAGAGGACATATAAGAAAAGTTAAATTAGTTCATGTTAAAACATGAAATGTCTAATTTTACAGCCTACAGTGAGAGCGTGTGAAGGCAGCGACAGGTTCATTGTTAAGATGTGAGCTAACTACCTGCAGAACAAGCAAGTCTTCATGCCAGTGATGATGTTCACCGTTTAACACACCGAGCTTACGTAAAAATGAGGTGGATCTAGAAATGGGGCACTTTTTTTTTTTTTTTTAAACCTTAATTTATTCAAGGGGCGCGCCACTGAGCGTGAACTGTCGTCTTCAGGGACAAAATGATCACACTCATGCAGTTTCACATTGACACCTGGAAGCTACCCAGTACAACTACAGTCTGATCTGTAACCACTGACAAGCTCCACTGGAGTGATCTGGGGTTAGGGGCCTTGCTCAAGGGCCCTCAGTGGGGGAATGCAGGTGGGGCAAGCAGTTCCCTTTACTGTCGCCACCCAGATTATTCGTGCCAGGCAGGGGTTTTGAACTGGCAGCCCTGTGGTCACAAGCTCTCTTCTTTAACCACTGCCCTTGTTTTCAGTTGACACATCAGAAGTAAAAAAATGTTTTGGCAACAGATGGAAGAGTTATCTAAGAATTTGTACCATAAAAATGACTCAATAATAGCTGCCCCACGCCTTGCCTCTAGGCAGAAATGTCATGCACGCATTGATGGTTTAATCTCAGCATTAACCTAAAAGAGAAGAAGGGAAAAAAAAAAACTCACATTCGTGGACTGCAGTTCGAAAGTCTTCTCTTTGGGATCCACAACCGAGTGCTCCTGAACGTACGTGTATGTTCGTGTGTTACCAATGATCTGAAGACAAAGACAGAAAAACACTTTACTACAAACTAAAATCAAGAGCTGAAACGGTTCTCTTGCAGTTGTAACTTCATGTTCTTATTTGTGCAGGCTTTTCAGCTTTCAAACTATCGATTCAATTTTGACCCCACTGTACTTTTCCTACCACAAAAAGGACAAAGAGCTTCTTGTCCCGCATGCAATACTGAACAAATCATAAATGGACTTTGGCTTGGTTGACCTGAAGTTCCAATTTTATGTTACTTAACTAGTGTTTATAGTGGTAATACACCAGTGCCAGTTGAGACTACAGTTAAATTATAGACAAAGGTGAACCTGAACTCTGAACCACAATTCTTTTTTTTTATTATTATATTTTAGCTAACTTTTGATTTGTTTGTGGAATTCACATTTAGCTTCACAGCAAAAGTGGCTTCTTTGAGGTTTAGCTTAACTTAAAACAATCATTAAATTATTTTTTTATTAGCATTTACTAAACACAGCTCCCATGAGGCCCTGATAGCACCCCTTTCAAGGAGTAATAGCCTAATTCACATTAATAAGTCTAAACATTTGAGTTAATATTTTCAGGTTCATTTATTTTGTTGGAGCACAGATGTAGACAAACAGAATGTCTCTCAATGATCCATCCAGTTTACACACACACACACACACACACACACACAATCACGTGAGACAATCTGATTAAGGGTGACGTTAATGGGCCTATCAATCACTGGGACAGTCTGTGTCACTGACTGCCCTTGGAATTAAAGGTGCTATTCATAGACAGCGTGACTGACTACAACCAAGTCCTCAGACATCTAAGCAAAGGTCACTTCTAAAGAACAGCAGCTGATTGGCAAATGTTGACCCAGGCCACGACTTGACTGCGAAACAGGATGTGTGTGCTCTCCTTATCATTGCTGAGTTCAGTCAGTTAAAGTAACAGGGGAAAAGTTCAAATGAAATGTTGCAGAAATCCACAGGCCCAGGGTGCCTGGTGGCTCAGTTGGTAGAGCAGGCGCCCCATATACAGAGGATCTGTCCTCATCGCAGCAGCCACAGGTTCGATTCTACCCGTGGCCCTTTGCTGCATTTCATTCCCTCTCTCTCTCTCTCTCTCTCTCTCTCTCCCCTTTTTCGTCTTCAGCTATCCTATATAAGAAATAAAGGCACAAAAAGCCCCAAAAAATCTTTAAAAAAAGAGGAAAAAGAAATCCAGAGGCCCCTTCGGTCACTGCTTTGCATTCTAGCACCCTCTAGTTTGAACTGAACCAATGGAGATGGAAAGTTACATCACAGGCAGTCAGGGGTCACATCTCAGCCATGACAGAAATGGCACTACCGTGTTCTCTTGAACACGAGCCATGGCACACAGCCATGAACTCGCTTGAGCTCTGGTCAGCAACCACTGCTGCTACCCCTGGACAAAAATAGCCTCGTAGGGTTAAAGTCACGCTCAGTGGCTGGAAAGCATTAACATGCCTCCGGTACATAACAGTCTCAGGCTATAACTGGACTATTGCATCCTGTTCTATGGCCTGACTTTTTAAGTATCTGTAGGCCATTTTATCACCACCATATGAGAAGATTGTATTTTGGCAGCTATGTTCCAATACTTTTTTTTTTTTTTTTTTAAATCAATTGTCGGTCTTAATCCTGCATAATCCACAAGCACTTCAGGTCATGTGTTACTCCTTCCAGAGTCACATGTGAGAGCAAAGCTGCAACAAGTTTTTTTTAAAGCTATTGAAGACCACAAACCAATACTGCTGACATGGTTTGGGCTCTGCAAACTCACAGATTTCACTATAGATGGAAGACCCCACTCTGTGCTGAGCAGTCTCCTGCTGTGAAGGCGTCCCTGTTTGTCGGTGCATCTGTCCAAAACATCCACTCCAATCACACTGGGGTTCATGGGGTTGGGATACTTCTGCATAGCGGCATTGGTCACCGTCTCCCAAGGATGGCTGTTTAGGGAAAGCAATCAAACAAAAATATTATTAATAATAATAATAAGTCACAAAAAACACACACTGACTGACTGTCTGATGATCAAGTTACAGTTTCTTTCTAATCAAATAATACTTTCTGTGCAAGACAAGGTAAAAACTGAAAACTGTCATATTAAACTGAACTGTTTTTTCTGCACTTTTACAATGAAAACATACGTTCACTTGATCTTAGCCTGTGTGGAATTCAGCTGAGTATATAAACCAAAGTACTTTACTAACTAAGGTGGCATTTTGAAGTATTTGAGTATTTACATGTCATATTACTTTGAACTTTTTCTTAACAATGTTTTGGACTGACATATAGTTTGCACTCCATGACATTTATCTGATGGCTGTAGTTGCTTTTCAAATTAAAATTTTACATTCACCATTTACAATCATCTGATCTTAAATAAGGTGCACTGTTACAGATTTAACTATCCTATATAAACGCTTTAAACCTTCACTTGACCTGCAACAACAGTGGTTGTAAAAATAAAAAATTAAAAAAAAAAAAAAAAGAGCAACCGCTCTGCACTGAGTAGCCTTGATAGTTAAATACACTTTGATAATAAACCCGAAATACTTTTACATTTTTTAATGCAAGGCAATGGAGTATTTCCCTGGTGCAACATTTGTTTTTTAACAAAAATATGACAGCAATAATTTGCTAAATTAAAGTTTAAAATGACGTATAGTGAAGCTAGCAGGCTACAGAGCTACTTAAATTTAGCCTGGTTCCAGTCCGCTGAATGACAGTCCACATCTCTCATTTTGTTAAGCAGAGCGAATGAATCAAAATGTCATTCATTCTTATTAAGAACAAACAACTTTTAACACTGGAATAGGACTGAAAATAAAGATGTATGTCGAGCAGAAATGTGAGTCGAACGTAGTGGTGGGTGGTTGCCATGGACACACGTCAACGCGCTACGTCGTCGGCTGACGCAAGGATACGCGGCAGTATGTAGGGGAGAGGTCGCGCGATAGGGGCTGTCCCTGACCGGTTAGTTACGCAATTTGACGGCTTTTACAGCAAGCAGACTAAGCTTGATACACCGCCGACACGTTTCCAGGTTCATGTTTTAATATTTACGTTTTTGTTTTTTGTGCGTGCCTTGTTGCAGTGTGGTAACGTTAGTTATTAAAACGAAAGGAAGCGCAAGGCGTTACATAAAATTAGCAATTTTACATGAATGTTCCTAGCTTGCAAAAGCGTTGATAGCATACTAGCAACCGTTATTAAAGTTAACGTTGGCACAGAAATCACTGTTTAGTAGCTTTATCTGTTTAAAGTTTTCTGCAATAATGTATTCGTGTATTTTTACCCGGTTAAATACGAAGCCATCTGGCCTCAACGTTAAAACCAGTGACAGGCGGACCGTCTCTAATCACCAGGCTAAACATCAAGCTATCATGTTAAACGAACTACTTACTTGAATATATGCTCTGACGTCCAGATCTTCATGGTTTAAGTAGTTGACCGATGCTTCTGACAACAGAAAGTCAAGGCGGGATTTCACCGGTAGGCAGCCTCAATCACACTGACTGACTGAAATAGGTGAACCACATTCAAAGACAATCGTAAGTCCCCTCCCCCTGTACCGGAGGAGTCACATGAGTAGCATTAGTGACGCACTTCCGCTACATGCCGCATGACTTTAGGTGTACTAACATTAGAGACATATGCAAGAAAAATCTCTGCAATTCGGATAGAAATGTGATAAACGACGCAAATAAAGACGGAAATCCATAGAGCTTCTTATCTGAACGCACATTTTGCTTTATTTGTCCTGTCTTGCTATGTGAACTGTAGTCTGTGGATTGTGAATATCAGCCATTTAACCTCTGATGTTACGCAATTCAGCTCAGTGAAGGTTGCAAGTTATCTGCGACCTTGAATGAATGACAGACAGCAGGCTGTTGATGCAGGATCTACTCAGCGGTCACATTGTTACATGAATCTCATTATATTGCCCGAAAATATGTGTCAGTGGGCTATCAAGCTGCAATAAGCTTATTTGATGGGCAATTCATTTTTACTCTCTGTAACCATTAAACCTGATAGAGTTATCCATCCCGTAGTTATAGAAACCAACTCTGATGATGTTATATCATTATCACCTGTACGGCAGGACAGGGCTGGACCCTATGTTTTTTTGTTTTTTGTTTTTCTTGTAAATTAAAAAATAATTCTTTTGGATCCTTTGAAATCATTCTTTGGTTGTACTGTTCATGTATGCATCCTGTGGCAAGGGATCATAAGTGGACATTGCTTAATTTTGAGGTTAAGGTTTGGAAACACCAGTGCACTGAAAGCTGTCAGTTGTGCGAGTGCTGGCCTCTAGACTTCATTGCCATCTTGTCAGCCTTGTATAAAGTACCCAAAAGCCATACTTGAAGTAAAGACTAGAAAATGACTTTGGTAAAAGTGAAAGTCGCCTATTAGAAGTAAGTAAGTTAAGTAAAAGTCTTAAAGTAGCTGATATTCACTGTACTTATATATCAAAAGTACAGTTCATATAAACATTTTGAAAGTAAAAGTACAAGTTAAAAGTGCACGTAAAAAGCAGTCACGTTTGAGTTTTTAAAAACTTTATTTGTCATTTATGTAGCCTCTGGTCTACATAAGGACAGAATATCTCAGTCATAAAACACAATGCAAATGAAATGCCAAAAAAAATGCATCATGACACCAAAAGGAGTTAAAATCAAACATAAAACGTGAAGACAGCAGCACCCAAAATAAATTTAATGATAAACATGATTAACCAATTATCCAACTTTTTGCAGTCTGTGATCCAACATTATTGGCTACCAAACCAAAATCATCATACTATTGTATCACTGGTCCCAAATTTATTTAGTAACCAATAACTAAGATGCTTATTGGAAAATGTAATGGAGTAAAAGTATCTGTTTTCCTTGGAAAATGTGGTAGAGTAAAAGTGAAAGTATATAGAAACAGAAATAGTAAACTAAAGTACAGATATCCAAATAAAAAGTACTTAAGAATAGTAACAAAGTATTTCTACTTTGTTACTATGCAACACTGCACCTTGTAACTTCAAACAAATTGGCCGCTGTGAGGCAGTACTGAATTTGTCATTGTAACCCACATTCACATGCTAGTCACATGCACTATGATCCCTGTAAAAGTCTAGTCGACTTTGTCGCAGTAGTGCAGGGTCATCTCCACATCGTGTGCTTATCTCAGAGTGCAGACACTGTGCCCAAGTTATGTGCAATCGCTATGTCCCAGACTCGAAACAGCGGGAGGAAACTGTGACAGCCTTGAACGGCATCACGATCACTGTGCTGTCAGAGTACTGTGTGCCATGCTAAGTGCAGTTTAACTTGAAATGATATAATAAGATTATGAAATGGCAAGGCGTTTTGGTATTTTAGTGCAATGACACAAAGACTCTTTGTTTTTACTTTACAAAACACTTATGCAACTTTTGCGCATTTGATGCAATATTTACTGTAGAGTTTTAATATCACAAAAAAATTTTTTATAGCTGTGGATTATGTAGAGCAGGTAAAACATTAAACTTTTTACATGTACATTTAAATTTCCATGATTTTTAAATATTTAATAGAAAAGAAAAAAATCTAAAACAACGTAAACATCTTAAAACAAATATAAAAGCGTACGTATCGTTTAAAAAATTTACATAACACAATAAGCGCTGCTGTTTGAATTTTACTGCACCTTTTACCACGGCTACCACGGGCATAAATTTTACAACAAAAGAAGAGTTCCCTTTCACATGTTTTCCACATCTTTGAAACAAGGTTTCAAACCTGCACAACACACTGTATCAACTATGTCTTCTACTCATCCACTGTGTCTTTGCTTGTTTCTGTCACTGTTTCCAGTTTGACTTCCACTTGGGACCTAACTTGTGCTGTTGTTGTTTTTGCTGCTGGTGGTGGGGGTTCCTCTTCCTCCTCCTCCTCTGCTTCCCAGCCTAGATCAGCAGTGGCGTCTTGATACTGCTGGTACTCTGACACCAGGTCGTTGAGGTTGCTCTCTGCCTCAGTGAACTCCATTTCATCCATCCCTTCCCCTGTATACCAGTGGAGAAAAGCCTTACGTCTGAACATCAGGGAGAACTGCTCACCTACACGGCGGAATATCTCCTGAATGGCTGTGTTATTGCCGATGAAGGTGGAGGCCATTCTGAGTCCACGCGGCGGGATGTCGCACACGGACACCTTGACGTTATGTGGGATCCAGTCCACAAAGTGGTTGCTGTTTCTCTGCTGCATCAGAAGCATCTGCTCGTCTACCTGTTTGGTAGACATCTTGCCACGGAACATGCCGGCAACTGTGAGGTAGCGCCCCCGCCTTGGGTCGCATGCTGTCATCATGTTGCGGGCGTCAAACATCTGCTGGGTGAGCTCAGGGACCGTGAGGGCTCGATATTGTTGGCTGCCACGGGCCGTCAGGGGCGCAAAGCCTGGCATGAAGAAGTGGAGGCGAGGGAAAGGCACCATGTTGACAGCCAGCTTCCTCAGGTCTGCGTTGAGCTGTCCAGGGAATCTCAAAGAGGTCGTGACCCCACTCATGGTCATGCAGACCAAGTGGTTGAGGTCCCCGTAAGTCGGCGTGGTCAGCTTCAGCGTGCGGAAACAGATGTCGTAAAGGGCCTCGTTGTCGATGCAGAAGGTCTCGTCTGTGTTCTCCAGCAGTTGGTGGACCGACAGGGTGGCATTGTAGGGCTCCACCACCGTGTCTGAGACTTTAGGGGAAGGCATGATGCTGAAGCTGTTCATGATGCGGTCGGGGTATTCCTCTCGGATCTTGTTGATGAGGAGGGTTCCCATGCCAGAGCCAGTGCCTCCCCCCAGGGAGTGAACCAGCTGGAAGCCCTGCAGGCAATCACAGCTTTCGCTCTCGTTCCTCACCCTGTCCATCACCTGCTCCACCAGCTCCG
>JAPZDX010000012.1:9933814-9947427 GCA_029783625.1 Naso annulatus | reverse complement strand
TTTAAAAAAAAAAAAAAAAAAAAAAAGCCAGTACATGTTCACAATTCATATTTATTTTCTCCTGAAGGCAGAACAAAGCAGTATCTCACTTTGAAAATGTGCCATAAAACAGAGTCAACAGCAGGTCTGTAAAACTGGGATGAGATAAGTAGAAAAAGTAATTCTTTTGCAGCACAGTCTGTCTGAGCTGCTGCTTTCTTCTCTTCTTTATCCTTTTTGATCATCTTCCCTTTAGTGTCTTCACACCTCACACTTTGCATTGCATTTGTTCTGCAGTCAGCGGGAACGAGGACTGTCTGTGGTACGTGGATAAAAACGGCACCTGGCACAACGGCTTCGACTGCCCTCTCATCACGTTCTGCTGTGGGAACTGCCACCGGCGCTACTGCTGCCTGGACGCCTTCAAGATGATCACAGAGAGAGAGCAGAAACGCTGCATGTTCTTCCACTTCAGGTGGGGGTGACGACAGCAGCGGGGATTCAGTGCGATCACTTATTTATGAACTTACTCGACACCAAGAATCAGTGCTTGTGCTCACAATTCATGGCTATCACTGCAGGATCGCATGTCCTCATTTCCTTAAGGCACACAGATACTTGAGTATTCTGCTTGAGGGAATTTGTTGCCACAGTCTGTTCAAAGATGCACCCTCAAGTATCTTTAAAGAGCAGATAAACATTAAATGATAACAAAGTTGCACTTAAAGTGAAGTAATTCGGTGATGTGTTAAATTTTCTCGCCTGTGTAAGCAGCAGCAATACAGCACATGTTAGCATGAAACACCCGCGTCACTTTAAGAAACAATGTTTTGATTGTGATTTAACAATATTATGAGTAAGATGATTTAGGTGAGAGGAAAAATCAGGGCAATTGTGTAAACATATAGAGAAAATAATGGTCATCTGTCACCCTGCATTCTTCCAGGAGTCTAGATACTAAACTGGCTTGTTCTCATGTCCCATTGGCTACTTTTAAATGGTAGGGCTTTTCCATCTGCAGTTTAGCCAAGCTGAGTCAAACCATGCTGCACTGATTTGCCATTCCATGAGCAGAGATGGACCAAAGCACACCAACCCCCCCCCCCCCCCCAGTAGGTTGCAGTGACGCCCCGCCAACCAAGGCCTACCCGTGACAGCCTTCCCTCTCCACTTCAAACGAATGTGTGTGAATCGACTCATGTCTGTGCAGGAGACCAGAGAGAAAGTCTTTAGCCTCTGTGTGTTTAGCTCTCGGTATGTCTGTGGCTACTAGTTAAATCTCTGTGGTTTGAAGTTTGGTGTCTCTCTGCATCACTCGGTATGTTTACATGAACAGATAAGTGGAGCTCTGGTTATAAGCCATTTAACTGGACTACTGTTCTTGTCCCAGTATTCAAGAACCTGGGTAGAATCAATTTATTGACTTCAGATGGGGTCGTGTTTACCGTGTTTACAGGAATAGACCATGTGAATGTCCCCCTCTAGTTGTATTCACAACCTCGTAAGTCGAATTTACCAGAAAGCTCCGAGTTCTCGCGTTGTGACATGTTTGCTGCCATTTTCAGAAATGGCAGAACCTGGTATTGGCCTGTACAGGACCAAAAGTAGCCACAGAAAGTATTGACAAGTTCTTAATCTATATGTAAATCGCCACCTGCGTCGTCTTGTCTCTTGTTAATGCATGTGGTGTTTATTCACAAAGTAATAATGTAACATTTCCACGTAGAAAGCCAGAAGGAAAATGAGATCTTTTGTGTCCATAGTACCATTTCCTAGCAACGCTATTCTCATGTGGTTCCCACTTGAACGCCAAGCCTTTCCTTTCCTGTGCACGACTTCACGGCTTAACAAGTTCCATTTGAAGGCAGCATATGTCAGACTCCACTGCGATTGGTGACAATAGGCCCCCTCTCAGCTGGTTGCTATTGTTTACCTATTACATTGACTTCAGACCCTCTCTTTTCCATTTTATCGTACTTGCTTTCATAATTTTACAGGAGTTGTGGAGTTTTTGTGTTAAGGTACTAGTGTTGTCAGGATGCTGAAATTTCTAACTTAGATACAATGCCGTGAAAAATATCAATATTCGATACCACAAGTGAAAAATCCCGAAACATTTTGGGCATAAAATATCAGATTTTTATTAGAGAATAAATGAGAAAAAGCTTGTGTACTATGTGTTAAGAAAAAACAGTGTGTTAACTTACTTCTGGAGGAGGTGCAACTATATTGGCACTACGGAGATGCATGTCACAACCTGCCGTTGGAGAAGAGAGTGGAAAAAACACAGCTGGTACTGAAGTATTAATACTGCAAAAAAAATAAATAATTGGAACCATTTTAAATATTCAGTATGTGGGGGTGATGCTCTTGACAACACTGTAAAATACCCACATTTCCTGATTTTGATGCAATATTATAAAAACTTTTTTAGAGGCCTTGTTTGTTTTTTTGGGGTTCATATTTTATTCTTGGTTACTACCAGAGCAGGTTTACATGCTTTGATGCTAAAAAAAACGCATCTGTTCTCTCATACAGCCAAGTGCAGCAGCTCTGTTTTTTCAAAGATTTTTGCCTCTGTCGAGACGCTCTGTTTTAGCACAAACCTTCCACATGAACCTATAGAGAAGCCCAGCACACTGTGACACACTAGTGGTCTGAGATTAAAAAACACTGATGAGAACAGAGCGTTCAGAGCCATTAGAAACAGCCCACAGGGATTACTGCTGCATACCCTTACCTCATTATTTCATACTTTGGCATCATTTAAAACAGCAATCCCACTTTGTAACGTCATTTGTAGGTTGAAAGAGACAGAAAAGCATGATATGACCCCTTTAAATAACAAAATAAATGGGAGTACTCTTGCGGTGAAAAATTTTCTAGGAAATGAAATGTGCTTATTAACGAATTAGTGTAGCTTTGTAAGTGTTGTTATTCTTCAATGCAAAACAAGTCTGTTAATAAGAAGAGTACAAGCAGAAACAGTTAGATGGAGAGCTGCTGACTACAGGCTCGTGCTGTATTTTTGCAAACAGCTTACCTCCAACAGTAACTCCCTCACCTGCAGTGCTGTGTGATGGCAAAACATCTCGTCATCTCCACTCGAGAGGAGCACGTCGTCAGTTTGAGACACCTTCATGTGGGTGGCCATGTTTTAACCAGAATGCAAAACCATGCCTCGCTTGACTGACGCACCAGTTCAAACTCGGTCAGGCCAAGCTAGTACATGTGAATTAAAAAGGCCTGTTTATAACCTGCTTTGGTCTACTACAAGTTCCACACAATGTAAAATGATCTCATTAGCCATTCTGTCGCACCAGCTACCTTTGCTTTCAGCTGTGTTTAATGCCAGAATCCCCTGTGAGGCATCCTGATAATGCTGGACTAAGCAAGCTTGTTCCTTAGAGACTGCAACATGGCAGATTCCCTCCACAGCACTGGAAACCATCCATCACTATCCAGTACCACGCAGACAACCTGCAGCTTATTAAGAGCCATGGGAGATCAGATCAGTAGGTGGCAGAAGCTGAGCTGAAATAAAAAGCCTTTGTTGCTTCAGTGAGACTGAAGTGAGGGAATCTGGTCGAGTCAGTGAGATGCAGGGTAAACGCCATTAACTCACAGGTGAATTTTGGATCAGTCTAAGGCTAGGTGACATCAAATATCACAATATTTTTGACTAAATACCTCACTACTCATAATGATGGGATGACTGTTATTGATAATCATTTGTAAAGTCGATGTTAGGGCTACACGATCTTGAAAATAGATCTAATTGCGATTATTTGGACTGACATTGCAATTGCGATAGGATTTGCAGTATTAGAGGGAATGGATGGAATGCAGGGATCTGTAGAGTATAATGTATAGGCCAGAACAACTGTACAACACCACAGTATTTGAATGAAAATGTTATTTGACACACACATTTCTCCTTCCACATAATTGCACCTTTGTGCGATTTGAAAATTGCAGTAGTCCATGTTTCAGTTTCGATTAAATTTTGATTAATTGTGCAGCCCTCGTAAATATAATAAAGATATCTTGTGTTATATTACAATACAGATAAAATATTGATACTGTAAGTCATTGTGTGGTAAACAGTGTATATGAAGCAAAAGCTTCACATCACAGCCTTCTGTGCTTTAATGCTCTCTGAGTCATAATTAGCAAGATAGAGGAGGAGGACAAAGCCAGGCTAGATGATCAAAGTAAAAAAACAAAAAAATAAATGACTTCTAACCTTTCCGATCTTTTTTCTTAGTCCCACCACTTTAGCAGGCATCGCGTCCTCCATCCTCCTGTTTGTGGCGATCATTGCGACCATGGTCTGCTGCTTCATGTGCTCCTGCTGTTACCTCTACCAGAGAAGGCAGCAGAGGGGCAGGACACCGTATGATGGTGAGATTTCTTCTCCTGATTTCCATGCTTTTGCAGAAAACAAGAAGGTTTTGGTTTTCCTTCACAGCAGTGTGCACTTTTTGACCCACAGCCCAGCAGATACCCATGGCCAACTACCCGGTGGAGCCCATGTATGACGCTTATGGAAAACCACTTGGACCCTCTGAGTATCTGCATGCAGGTTATCCAATGGCGCCCCAGTACCCTGGCATGCCCCCGCAGTACCCAATGATGCAGCCTGGACCTTATCCGCCACACCCGATGGATCCTGCATACAGCCAGGGTAACAACAGCAAAGACAAGTCTGAAAAAAAGCTAAAAAGATCCTTTTTTCCCCACATCAGTCAATGTGAACAAGTAATAAACCATTATAACTTTAACGAAAACAAGCTGTGTCAACTACTTTGGGGACTGACTTTGCCTACTGGAACCCAAATCATAAATTACGAGGAAAATGACAAAAGGTGATTGTTGTTTACATATAGAGTGGCTAAGTCACGCCCCGTCCAGTAAACATATGGGACCTTATTTCGGAAAAAAATTTGTACAGTAGTCGGTAAACAGAGACAGATAATTTTTTTGATCCCTGTTTAAATTGTGCCCTCATTCTCGAACATGATGTTTGTCATTTTAAAAGAACATTTTAAAAAAATCAATTAAGTTGCAGTTTGCCTGAAGATAGTTAAGTAGTGCTTATTTTTTGTGAAACCGCTCGGTGAACTACGTCTCCCGTATACGTCGTTGGCGCTAACATGGCTGCAACTTTCGCAGTTTCTTTCATTCCTTCAGAACAAGGGAGAATGGATTCAGATAGGCAAAAATTCTTACATTGAGCTGACAAACATCATATTTGTGATTAATCTGTCTCTTTTAATTGACTACCGTTCATTTTTTTCCTAAAGAAGGTCCCATGGACCGGAAGTAGAGTCAGATTTGGGCTTGTAATGTGAACATAGCCTTAGAAGCATAAACAATTTGAGTTATAATGACTACATGCGACCAATAGCGCCATCTCAAGGACAAATTTTACATCTTTAGCAGTTATGGGATGGCAATGTCAGTGGGTCGGTCCTTCACTCTGATCCATATCTCATCAACTATTTGAGAATCTTTTTGAGGACGAATCCAACTGAATTTGGTGATTGATAGACTGAATTATTTATTTATCTAATTTTTTGTTTGTTTGTAATCGTTTCTTAATATAATCTCTTATAAGAAGATGTAACTTGATTGACAGTTATTTATTTCTGCTTCATTTTCAGCACCTCCGCCTTACCCTCCACCTCAGTATCCTGGTCACTGATAGGTTTGTCTACACAGACATAGACAGACACAAACACACACACACACACACACACACACACACACACACACACACACACACACAGTGGGAAACAACAGCAATGGAGAGAAGTGACTGTTTCAAAAGGAGAAAGCAGCATCACTCTCACACATTTAAACAAACACAGCAGCTCAACTAGCAGCGATTTACCCGTGAAAGAGAACAGGAGGCACTTTAAGATCCTCTTTATGTTTATTTTTCTGTTTGTTTCCAACACTGTCCTACTTTATGGAGTATTTCTGTAAGTCAAATTGTGTGCTGCAAGCTGATGCCTGATTTTTCCCGGTGGGTTTCACAGAGGACGGCACAACATCCCCAGATCGAGGAGGTAATTTGCTCTGTGCTGCCACTTCTGCTCTGATGCACTCCCCTCAGTAACAGGGTGTCACCTGAATATAAGGTACTCCGTTGTCCTGTATTAAAGAGAAAAAACTGCTTTATTTCCTCACTTTAGTTCAATTTGATGAAATTGATAACTGTCTGAGGCTACATTCCAAGTCATTACGGTCGTTGATCAGCACTCTCCGAATATGATTACATGATGTCTTTGTGTTTGATGGGCTGTTTTTCTGTGATGTGGTTGAGGCTCAAGTGAAAAACGTTGCACGTTTGTTTAAAATGGTGACACGTTTGGCTCAAAGGCAGTGTGGTACTGCATTAAATTTGCTCAGACGGACTCGTGGATTTTATGGTACTCCTGATTCGAAGAAGGAAGCCTTTAGTCACCTGTTAATTTCAACTTTGTCTCTTCTTTTTTTGTATCTGACTCGACTAATTTACTTCACGGTAGAATATTAGTGGCCATCGTTGTGATGTAACATCTCGACATCAGCATGCTACCCCGGTCTTAGTTGTCTGTCCTCTCATGCTTCTCTTCTGGTTTAAAATGAATTAGAAATGAGTATTACGATAAATCAAATAATGCCATGTAGGATGTTTTACAGTGAAAATCATGTTAACTGTTTATTTTTCTTGTAACATATCAGATCAGGGAAGATGCACATCAAGCTGCTTGATTAAAACAAAATGTTCCGCCTTACAATAATTAACCATGACAAAAAGAAGAGATTAACTATTTAAATACATATTTTGTAAATTCATCTTCAGCTGACTATTTTATGATATTGTAACAAGTTAATTTAAACATGCTGTATTGTTATTGTAACTTAAGATATAGCATTTTGGCATCATTCTATTAGGTATTTATTATTATTATTCTTAAGGTTACCTTGTACTGTGAATGGGTTCTCACCTCCTAGAAGCTACAAAGCCAAAAATCACATCTTTTGAAAGAAATAAAACAAAAAACAAACAAACTTGTTGACAACTTCTCTTTAAAACAAGAGTTTGAAATTTGGGAAATATGCTTGTTTGCTGTCTTGCCTAGAGAACGTCAATACCAGTCTCACTGAATTTATTGTTTATTTATTAAGATCCCCAGCTGCCACACGTGGCAACAGTGTGGTATCACTCATCTCATTTGTCGAACTATTCCTTTAAATTTTCACTTACAGATTTGGGCTCCAGTCAGGTCAGGGCCCATAACCTGTAAGTAATCCGAAATGTGAACCTTGTATAGTGTATGAATTGTAAAATATGACATCCGAAGCACATGTGATGTACAGTTAACCAGTAGGTGATAACTGGATTATCTTTGTTCAGGGGTAATTTATCTCAATTCAGATGAGAAAAACACTGTTGTCATGCTGATCAGAAATGCCATGGGGCAAACTTTTCCTTGAGACTGAGGCCTCTGCTCTATCTTGTCTCACTGTTAAACCATGCAATGAATTAGACAAGAGCTATCACCGCTAGTTTACAGCATAAATTGTTTCCATTTGAAGGCGATGCCCATTTGTACAGATTTGTTGAGCCTTTTTAAAGCACAAAGAGAACACTGTACTTTTCTTTGTAAGATGCTTTCCTATGTAGTTTGATATGACATTTGCTCTATGATGTTTCTGTTTATTTGTGCTTCTAAACCAACTCCATGAGTGTGTTTAATGAAAACTGACATCAGTTGGCAAAATGACTTGTCTAGGTGGCTTTTTGTCTATCGTCATATGGATGGTATGACATTGTAATATAAAGTGAGTAAAAAGTTTTTATTTCTATTAACATAAAATTTAACTTTGGAATGTAAAACACAACTGTTTGCTGTGTCTTTTTTTCCCCCAGAAATCTATTTATAAAACGTTTGAAAAAGGGGTCAGGGAATGTTTACATCGGTTGACCACTAGATGTCCCTATTCACCTTCAGACACTGTTAAATATGTTCAGCTGTTTAGTTGAGTCAACATGAAATTCAAAGGAAATGTGCCTCAAAAAACAATTGTTGATCATTTGCATATTTACCCTGAAGTGTATACAAAATCCTAAGCATAGTTTTCCTCGCAACTGTGACATGCACATTTTACATTCTCACACAATGAAAAATAATAAAGCCCACCAAACAGCAGGCCAATATACATTTAGAATTTCAATACTAACATTACATATATGGTAATTTTTTTAAAGCATTTTTAATTATATCATTTCCCTTATTCTAATTAGTTGTTTTGTTTTGTTTTGTTTTAAATTTGGTAATTTTCCCCTTTTGTTGTTCGGTTTGTAATTTCAACAATTTGGCATTGAAGGCAAAAAAAAAAAAAAGTATAGAAAATAGTGAAATATTACATTCTGCCACACATTTATTTCCTTACTACAAGTGTTTCATAAATTCCCCATTGTTAATATCATTCTCAATCTTATTGCCTTTTCTCATTTTTAACAATGCTGGGATACTTTCAGAATATGATTGGATTTATGCTTCTTTAAAGTTGACCAAGCTACTGAATTTTAGTTCTTTGGTATGATAAACAGTAATTATTCAGCCACCATTGTACATATTCTTGATTGTGTGAATCTAACACGTTTCATCTGTTATTGCCTAAACCATTGGCTTGGTGGTCTTGTATTTAACTCCTACAATAACTTTATTAATAGCGTATTTAGTGCTCAGAATATATGAATTTCAGGGACCAGGACATAAAAAAGTTGACTACTGGCAGAAAATCCAATGTGAAGTTCTCAGCTGTTAAAATTAGAGTCATTACTAAAGCAAAAATATCAGGAACTGGTCTCTATATAAACATTAATCGAGTAATAGGAAGTCTGTGTAACTCTGCTCTGACATCTCTGTAAACTTCAGCCCTTCCCATTACCTTTAAAGGAGTGTGTACCCTGAACTAAATATGGACATGCACTTTCACAGGATTTCGAGGAATGTCCCAGCCTCGCAGTCCACTTTGATGATGTGAGGCTCTTGCAGTTCATCACTGGTACCCCTCACTGTAGGACTGCAAGTCCAGCCTCTTTGCACCAGGATTGGTGCCTCTGGTGCCTTTTTGGTGAGCGGGACACAACAGGACAGCAGGACACCAGCTCTGGCCTATGGGAATACTCCATTTTTCACCATAGAAGAGAAATTACAAACTTTTCAGTTTTTGGAGAAAGGAATTTACTGTGCTATCACCATCAGCACCTCCGAAGAAACCAAATTTCTCTGTTCCTCTCCTCGGGTGTAGCCTTTACCCAGAGATATTTTAGGCCACCATGTCCAGGAGAAGGATGAGGGGCCTGACCCGTACGGGCCGTCAGGTCAGCGAGGACCCCGACCTGGACAACCTGCTGTCCATGCTCTCCCCTGAGGAGATGGAAGAGCTGGAGAAGGACATGGTGAAAGTTCCAGACCTCAAGCCAGAGGATGGAAAGATCATTGTCCAAGGGGAGAGCCAACAAGCGCAGCCACCTACACCTACAAACAACAATGTCCCAGACACCAAACAGGATCGCAGACTGGAGGGCGATGCCAAACAGAGGCTCAGTCAGAAGGAACCTTCATTTGAGGTTTGTAAATACTTGACTTGATTGCTCACCCGGTTGAGTTTGAAATTGATTGAAAAGAAACAATCATTCAAGTATGATCTGTGTTTTTCAAGGCCATTTATTCCCTTAGGCATTTGTATTTGAACAGTTTTGAATAAAAACGACCTGCAGATGGGTGATTTAATAAGAGTTTATAAAATCAATTAAATGTGTTTGCCCTCATGACCATGAGATTACAGTTTATGTAACATCCACTGTCCCAGAGGTATTCTAATGATAGCTTTTCTGTGCTTGAAGCAAACCACTAGTTGGCTTCAGTGCCAGGAAAAATGTTGTTTTACCCTCTGAGGCTTGCTTACATCCATTTCACATTCTCAATCATATTTTCACAAGCGGAGGAACGGCCTCGGTAACACACCAAGTCTTTTCTTTTATTCCCATGACATGCTATAAAAGCCCTCCTTGGTGGGTGTCAGGGAGGCAGATTTCTTGCAGTTTGTGTGTTTAAAGGAGAGGCACTTCAGTCGATTGAGCGGCGGCCCTGTGGAGTTTCTTAATCCCGGCCTGATGGAATTCCTTGGTTGATTGCTCCTACACTCACTGCCTTTTAAGGCTACATCTGCCAGGGCCACGGCCTCACACGGCAAAACAGATGGAGACTCACAAATCAAACACTTTGCAAGCTACTCGCTACAAATGTATCCTTCCACTATAAAAAAATGGTTCCTTGTCCTTTTGCTGACTGTAAACACACATGCAGTATGATGTCAAGGAGAGTGTGTGTGTGTTTACAGTGAGCAGATGGACTAGGAGCTGTTTGACAGTAAAGAAACACTGTATTTGTATGAGTATTTGCGCTGTTAGGCGTTATGTCATACCACATGTCATGCATTATACACTGAACGTCTGTACTGTGCAGTCAATAAACTGTTTGAGTTGAGACTTTAAATCCGTCTTTAAAGTCTGCAAAATGACAGCCTCATTCCATATTTGACACACACATCCTTTGACACACTTTCACTCTGAAATAATGCTAAAATCATTTTTGACCTCATACTCATATTTGTCCTTCTGCAGGGCGAGTCAAAGAAGGAGAGCCGGAAGCAGGAATATTTGAGGAAGATGGGCCTGAGCCAGGAGGGGAATGACGACATGAAAGTAGGGTTAAGACGACAAGGTAGTGTCTCCAATGAAAGAGACATTAGAGTGGATGACAGAAATAGCAAAGGCAATGAAAGTTCTACAGATGAGCGAAGTCGACTTTCGAGTAGATACAGGAAGCAGGAAAGCAGAGAGAGAGACGTGAAAGATGAGGGCAAAGAGAAAGAGAAACCGGAGGACAGTAAGGTAATAGACAGAAGAGAAAACAAAGAAAGCACAGGTAGCAAAACAAAAGATATGATCTCCAAGTTACAAGAGAAAAAGGATGACAGCAGAGAGAGGGAGAGAAAAGAAGATACCAGGAGAAAAGATGACAGCAAAACCAAAGACATTATCTCAAAGCTGCGGGAAAAATGTGAAAAGGATGTGGGAAAGGAAAAGGAAAAGGAGAGGAAATCTGAGAGTTTCAGGACACAAGGACTTGTCTCTAAGATGCTGGGGAAGGCACAAGAAAACCAGGTTCCAGAGAGCAAACCTGAAGAGAAGAAGCCCAAAGCAGAGGAGAAAAAAGCTGAGGATAAAAACAAGTCTGACGTCAAACTTGAGCGACAACTATCGGAGAAGGGTGAGGTGCAGGTAAAACATGACAATCCTGAAAGAAGAACAGATAGAGAAGATCTGGTTAACCACAGTGACCATGTGAAAGAGAAAGAGAAGGTGAATCAGAAGGAGAAGGTGAATCAGAAGGAGAAGATTAGCCCGGAGAAGAAAGTTGAGGAGAAGAATGAAAAAGAGGATCGGAAAGGGAATGTTAAAAAAGTTGAGGAAACTCAGAAACTTGGTAACTGCGTGGCCAAAAACACCCCAAACAGCAAGGCAAAAGAGGAAGAGGAGGAAGACGAAGACTCAAGTATGTTTGATGAGCTGATGGAGCAGGTACGAAACAATGACCCCTCCCTTCCTGAGCTAAATGTCAACAACTCGGAGGTCATCAAAACAAAAACACTTATAGAGTTTGCAGTAGCTTTGCACAACAACACCCATGTTAAGAAGTTTGCTTTGGCTAACTGCCGTGCAGACGACCATGTGGCCTATGCTGTCGCAGGCATGCTACGCAGCAACAAGACCATCACTAGCATCAATATGGACTCCAACCACCTCACTGGCAAGGGCATCCTGTCTCTGATCCAGGCACTGCAGTATAACTGCACACTGACTGAGCTTCGCTTTCAAAACCAGCGTCACATCTGCGGTGGGAAGACCGAGATGGAGATGACCAAGATCCTAAAAGAAAACACTACCCTGCTCAAACTGGGCTACCACTTCGAGCTGGCTGGACCCAGAATGACTACAACAAACATACTGAGTCGCAACATGGACAGACAGAGGCAGAAGCGCCTGCAGGAGCAGAAGCAGGCCCAAGCCAACGGGGATAAGAAGGAGACATTGGAGGTGCCCAAGACCGGGGGTGGAGGATCTTTGAGGAGCACGCCCAAAGCTTCCCCCAAAGTTTCCCCCATACCTTCACCAATGCCATCACCAAAGCTGATTCCCAAGAAAGGAGCTGGAGGTCCGACTCCACCACCTCCTCCACCACCTCCTGGTGGTGGACCCCCACCTCCACCACCTATTATGCTGGATGTAGACTCCTTGAGGAACTCTTTGACTCCAGTGTCAAAGAGGAAGCTGGATGGAAAAGGCCCAGGGGGTAGTAAGAACTCAAGGGACCAACTGCTCGCCTCGATCAGAGGAAGCGATATTAAACAGCTCAAGAAGGTAAGAGAGACAGGTTTATGGATAAGATCAATTCAGCTACAATATTATCACATACATACGTTTGATTTTTTCCCACAGGTGCCGGTGCCAAAATGGTTGCAGTAATATTTTCTGTTGGAATGTAAAGTGAAAGAGAAGAGAGAGGGAGAACAGACATCTCAGCACAGGTTCCAAGTAGATCAACTCTACATCCCCCTGAGATGCAGTTGAAGAACTGTGCTGTGGAACGGGTGGAGACGGTGAAACATGGGATGCCCACTGGTTGGATGACTAGCCCACACTATGAGTTCTCCCCTCAAACACTGGACCAAAGGACTCTGTGGGGAATGAGTGATGCAGCGCTCTTTATTAGCTGTCTGCAGAGAGTGCCATGAGTTTTGTGGTTGTTTGTCTTCAGTTCATACTGACGCTTAGCTGGTTATTTGCACTAGATAATATGAAGCCGATCACATAACATGTTGGCTTGTGTATGCATCTAAATGTGAGTGTGCGGGGATTGTACGATGAGCTTAAGAAGATATTAAGCTTAATAACTATAAAATTCTAATATACAAAAGTTTATCAGTGACAGTGAACATTAATTTGACCGTTTATTTATTTGTGGAGTTCGTGGGAGTCCTTATACCTTATGGTAAATCTGCTTAAACTGGGAATTCTGAAATAGTGGAAATATCAGGAAACTTAACAAACAAGGCGGCCTGACTTAAGAAAATCTGGTTAAGAAAAAAAAAAAGGTCAAGGAAGTGGTCGTTTTTTTGTGTCTCACTGCCAAATCTCAAGACATCTCAGGCAGGGTTTAATAGATAGGAAAGCAGCCCAGTGGAATCCTGGTGCGTGACGAACGAGTTTTAGCATTGAAATAATTATATGCAATGCAATCTTATCAGGAAGTTATAATGGGTGCCCTTTCGTATCCAATGTTGTATTTTGTATGGAATCATTCTAGCCTGTGTGTTTGAATACCATGCATAGCTTGTGATGTAATACATCCACATGTCTTAACCATAGAGGTATTTGGAAAACCATGGTGGCTTATATCAACTCAGCTGTTGGTTTAGGTCATACTTTTGGTAACTCTTTACTCAAAGCATGCATCTATAATGCATTATGAACATACTTATAATGTGTTGTAATGCGCCTACAG
>JAPZDX010000012.1:9870741-9881841 GCA_029783625.1 Naso annulatus | reverse complement strand
AGTGTGCAGTCATGCTTGCTGATGACTGTGTGTGTGTGTGTGTGTGTGTGTGTGTGTGCTGAATCTGCTGATAACATACAGAACAGCTTGGAATATGTAATGTCTGACTTATGATTCATCATAAAGAAATCTGTCCGTGAATATGTAGGCATATGGATGGATGGATGGATTGATGGTTGTGTGGATGGATGGATGGATGGACGGACAGATGGACAGATGGATGGATGGATGGATGGATCAATGAATGTGTGGATGGATGGATTGATGGTTGTGTGGATGGATGGATGGATGGACGGACAGATGGATGGATGGATGGATGGATGGATGGATGGATGTGTGGGTTCAGGTGAGCTCGCTGCTCTTCCTGGGTGGCTTGAAGGTCGACAGAGATTGGTTTGAGCCTCCAAGGCTTCCTATAAAACTGTCTGCTCCTATTACGTCTTCATCTTCATAATGATGAGATATGGACTGAGATAGAGGCTGACGACTCTCTGATGAACTCACTCAGTCTGGCGGACACAGACTCATGCGTACATACATGCACATACGTGTACACTCACACTTAGGCACTTACATGAGGCATTTTTACTTTCTCCTGTTTAGCCTTTTTTTTGTATTGATAGTATTGATGAGATGCTTTTGTGTCATTCAGCCTCAGTTGGTTAAGAATGAAGATTCATTGTCAACCTCTGGGACACACATTGGTGGTAAATGTTAGAAACAACAAGTGCACATTCTCAACTTTCCCCAGAGCTGTTGACCTGTGTCGATTAGGGTTCATACATCCAGAAAAATCTATAATTTCTTCACTGACTTTATTTATTAACCTCAACAAGTGAGGATGACGATGGTTTGGTTTCCCGAAGTCTCATTTTTTCCTTCTGCTGGACCAAAAATAGGTCCTCCATCAAATCTTTGTACTATTCAAACACAGGTCAAACACAGATGAAGTCAAGGAGTTACTAAAAATGATACAATTCATCCTCAGAGGAACATTAGAGACAATCAACCCAGTAACTGTCAAAACATTTTACTCAAAGCCACAATCTGCCTCGTGGTGGCACTGGAACAAAAATCAGGGGATCATAGGTGTAGCTTGATTGTAATTGGCCCAGGCGCAAATATTTTTCTTGGGCACTTTCTTTTACCCAAACATAAGCACATGCACCAGACATACAAAACATGTAAATCCACTGGTGTAATACACAAAATGACAGAGTGGTGTAGCCTACATATAGCTATCACATTCATGTAAAAGTAGTTTTAATGCTGCTTTTGAATAGCTGCTTTTAAGGTGAAGCAACAGAAACTATGATTACCATCATTTATGGGCCTTTAAAAACTTCTGGGCCCCAGTGCTTTGCAGTGGATACCCCCCCTTAAGTTGCGCCAAAGTCATCAGGAATCATCCTCTGGGGGCCATGAATGTCTGCACAACATTTCCCATCAATACTTGTTGAGATATTTTTTTTGTCTTTATCAAAGTTGTTGATCAATAGAATGACCATGTCACCCATTCTGCTGCTTTTTGCTAAAAAATCTGATCATAGCAAAGATATAAGTGTGAATAAAAAAAAGACCTTGAACTTGTAACTATGTTTAAAAAGCATAAATGTGGCATTAAACCCAAAAGAGCTCATTCATAACTTCTGCATATCTTGTTTTGAGGTGAATTTGACAGCTTCAAAAAACACTCAACTTGCATTTCAGTCTGTGCAACTGTAAGCACATTTTTCCTTAAGCTGAAAATAAGACTCACTTAGTAAAGTTAAATTGCTCCAATGTATTTGTCAGTGGTATCTTGTGAGCACAGTGGACATGCTGAGGGGGGATTTTAAGGGGAAAAGGACATTCTGTGGTTCAGACATTTCCGTTGTAAGCAGAGCTCATTTGTACATTGCTGCATAAAGCAGCTCTGGCTCTGCTGGGGGAAACCCTTGATTATTTTGTTCACTGGTTTCACAAAAATGCAAATTGACTGCTTAATGGCTGTGAAAGAAGAAACTTGATTTCTTGCCATTTTTTTGGCTTTAGTGGCCCGCATAAGCATATGAATGCTTCCCTGCCTTTCAGTGTGCACGTGTGTCTCTGCTGAAGATGCGCTGATGTTTAAAACTGTGTCATCTGGTAAAATCATCAGAGCACAGCAAAGTGCCGCCGGGACCGTCACCCACCACAAGCTCACTGTAAGGACGAGAGCAAGGCACCATCCAGTTCCTCCCTTTGCCTGATTTACCACCCTCGTTTGTTGTTTGCCTCGTTACAGATGAACGCAAATGAACTTGAAAGAGGTTTGGATGAAAAACAAAGGAGGTGCACAGACCCTTCGTCATGTTCTCTGGGCCTCTGGGCTTTGGGTTTATGGCCCGAGTTCCGGCTTTGTAAATAAACACCAAACAACTGCTGCTCTGCTTTTACTTCACCAAAGGGAATATTTCAGCATGTGTGTTTAATGAATGTGAATCTTGTGCAGCTGCATGAAGTGGAGTCTGGGACTTTTTGTGAGTCTAATTAATTTTTTCAGTTGAAGAATGCTTTTATTAGTGTGTGTGTGTGTGTGTGTGTGTGTGTGTGCGTCTGTTTTCCTCTCTACCTAATGAAAGTCATTTCACAGACAACCACCAAAGTAGGTTCAGTGTATCCAGTCTCTTTTAAAGAGAGCTTGTCATATTTAACAAAACCTTTTCAAAAACAAGAAATGTTCATAGCAACAATTACATCTGTCAATGTGATGTTTTTATTTACACGTATGCTAATTGTTTTCAGATTAAACATGACAATATGACACAACAGTTTTGCAAGAGTGTCTGCCCAACAATGTGTGTGTGTGTCTGTCATTCATTCCACAGTGTTGCAGCTCAGCTACAGCTGTGGGGATGAAGACAGGCCCCATTTAATTCAGACAGAAAGGCTGAGGGAGCTGGGAGGGGGAAGGGGAGCCACAGGGTTTTTTTTAACACTCTGTCACATGTCCTCCCTGCACCTTGTGCTGCTATCGTCTCTCTCCCAGAATTGCTCTAAAAATGATGAGTGCTGAGAGCTACTCACACATCCAAGTATGGTGCACAAATCCTATCAGACAGATTTATCAATGATGAATCGGGTATTAAAATGCACACAGCAAGGCGTGATGAAGGACAACAAACCAGAGCATCAACATTTGAAGACAAGGATGGCTTCGTTTTTAGCACTCAGGTGTTGTAGATGTCAGATGATATGAGGTTAGCAGTGAAGAGGAGTGAGATCCTTCATGACATTTTTAAATTTTCAGGAAAGTAAAAATAAACAAGTAAAATAAAGCACTCATATTGCAGAATGGTCCCATTCACACTGAATTATTATTGTTTTATTAGAATGATTTCTTATTCTTACTGATGCCTTAACATGCAAGCAGCATTCAAAGATTACAGCTGATTGAGTTGCAACAAATGTTTAGGCTTGCAACTTACAGATATTGTGTCTAATACGAAAAAAAGAACAACTTAATGTGAACAGTTAAGTGTGTGTCTGGGGATTGATGGTTTGAGGCGATGGGACCCACGAGGGTCTGATATTGGCGACACTGTGACGCTCTGTCTGCTGAAAGCAAGCTGAACTGTGTTTATGTGGCCCCTGAGGAGCAACTAATAAAACTAGTAGGACAGTCAGTAACAGTACGAGCCCTTTGGGGACAGGTTTACTCCACCAACACACGCATGTTGTACATACGTACAGACTTGGGCCTGTGAACACACACAAAGATAAACACATGGTTATCTAGGCTACTTGCACATTAAGAAGAATACAGCCACAGGCATGTAGCAAACTAATTTTAGTTTAGCTCACAAAGGGATGCAGACAAAACCCTCAGTAAACTGATACGGGGAAAAGGACTCCAGCGAGGGATTTTAACTTGGAAATCAACGTGTTTGACTTCTCTGAGGCTTCCTCTCCGGAGAAACAAAAATGCCTGTGAGGCGTTTATGATTTGCTTCAGGGTTTCCTGATGCTATTTTTTTTCAGCTTCTTGAGACTCAAAATTCCCTCCTAGAAATGAAGAATTCCTTCTAATTCTAACATTGAGCAAAACTATTTTTTGCTAAATGCACATGCTGATGTCTACTATATTAGTATTTCATTAGTTTAGCATATTCACTTCATAATTTCAGCTAATTAGCAGGTATTTGGTGTCTTGATTAAGTAAAATTTTGATCTGAAGATGGCGCTATATGAAGAGAAAGCATCACCAAAGTAAATACAGTTACATTTTAAGTGTTGCATAGTGATTTCATTTGTTTGTGGCACTGAGCATCGAGCCTGATGTCATGTGGCTGTGTGCTGGTGGCAACTACACACAACACTGTACATGCCACATATTTAATTAAATTTAGCTACAAGCAAGAACATGCAACTCCTGACTCATTTTCTCCTGCAAATAGGGCAACATGAGCCTACAGGTGAAAAAAGTGGGCTTGTGACAGAGATTTATATACCAACTGGCAAAAAGAGAGGGAGTGTATGTATGAGTAATGCTCTATCATAGAGAACTGCTGTGGTGCCTTAAAGCAAGTCACGCAACAGGACGGCATTATTTTGATGTTGCTGGGCAGCTCTGATTGTTGAATGTTTATAATTGGCCTTAATTTATCCTTGGTTTCATTTGATTTCTGTGTCACTGCATTTTGTTAACATCAATGGCACAATGAAACTTTTGACCGATGAGTTAACTAACTGGATTGCTTGCAAAGCACCAAGGTCCACATTCTGATTGCAAGACTCTTTGGTATGAATCAATCCAACTGTTGTTGAGATATTTGAGATATTTCTAAAGACCCACTGCTATTAAAAGCCAGAGACATATGGAGTTCATGCTTGAGACCAGCCATTTTTACAAATACTACCGTAAAAGAGGCAACACCAGATGGTTTGAAAAGCCCATCTTATGTATTTACAGAGCCAAAAAGCAGGACATGATAGTACAGACTCATACAAATAGTACTAGTACAGATTCATGGTTCCCACATGTTATATCCAGCTGACTTTGATGATCCCTTGACTTTCCCCTAGCTCACCACAAGGTTTGCATTTTGTGGCTTTGAGTGAAATGGGTTGGTGACTACTGGATGTGTTGCCATGCATTTGCAACAAACATGAGAACTTATTCATAAACCAAATATACTGACCAATGCCCGAACTGAAGGTCAGAATTATTATTTGTCAGATGTTTTGATTTATAACCAAACACCCTGCAGAAACTAATGACATTCCCATTAGCCTCAGCTGCACTTTGTGTCGGCATGCTAACATGCTAAACTAACACATAGTAAAGTAAGTAGCCCTTACGAGCTGTGAAGGCCATAGGCCAGGAGCCTATCTCCTGATTCTGTAGCGTAAGGCGGCTTGATGTAAACCCCCTGGACATGATGCTAGTTTGTTGCAAAGACTTACCCCCAGTCTAACCCTTGATGCTACATCAGCATGTTTACATTGTCATTTTAAGCATCTTTGCATGCCGTTGATATTTAGTTCAACACGGCTGTAACGCCTCACTGATCTTCTAGCATGACTGCGTTCTCTTAGTTTTTGTCTGGGGCGACCATGAAACTAGGAGGTTCATCATTCATACACACGTACAGTTTATATGTTAATTCACGAGGCGTTTTCATGAGGATGGATTATTTCAGCACTTAGCAAACTTACTGAGTGCACCCGTCAGCACCATGGAAGCCTGCGCTTTTGTTACCAGGTACTTGACAAAGGAGCAAGTTTCCTGAAGCTCTTTTGGAAAGGACTGACTTTCTCTTTGGCATGACAGCTGACCATCAGCACGCTTACAGATTCAGTATGCAGATTCAGTCAGAAAGAGCTGCAAGGAATGTAGATGCTTGCCCATGACTCATGAGCTAGCAACAACCTTGACAATGTTGGCTTATTAAAAGACAGACAGAGAAATGAACTCAAATTGTTAGTGGGACAAACATGATAGATGTTCATGTAAGGGCTGACAACAGCATAATACTTAAGTTATTATTTTAAATGTTGTGAAAGCCAAGATTATTTGACAGGTAATGTGAAAAACTGGTTTTTATTTGTATAGATACTGTGTTACTTAGGACTCAGGGAACCCATCTTAAAATTGGAGCAATCATGGACAAACTGGGACATTTGGTCTCTGTAGCTTCACTTTGTTACATGCTACATGCACTACTAGGCAATATGGATTAACTATTCAAAAGAGCTCCAAATAGTTTCAGGCATGCTGGGTAAAATGAGGCTACATTAAGTTTGGAGTGAAATATTTGTTGTGATGTCTTTATCCAACTACAGAATATCCTGTGAGATCACGAAACCGAGTCAAAAACATTCTGAGTTCTGTGGAAGCTGCTGAATTAATGTGAAAGAAGAGGACATCAAGTGTTCAGTGGGTCATTGCTTTTTCACCCACTTAAAGGGATTGTTTGGGAAATCTTGTCATGGCTGCTGAGTGTTGGATTCCAAATGCAGTGACAGAAATATGAACATTTGTGGATCCAGGTCGAGAGATTCACCCATCTGGGGACCACCGCATGCGTTCCAGCTGCGATGACACAGAAAAGAAAGCCGTGACACAGAAAAAAGTCAGCAGAGATTGTAGCCTAATGGGTTAGAGTTCCACTAGTGTGCCTTTCTGCACCAAGAGATGATGTGATGTAAGGCTACACAACAGCGGCTTTCAGCTTGCAGTGTAATCGCGCCCTAGTCTGCCTTTATATGGCTCATGCATTGACAGAGTCTCCTTGCATATTCATGTGCTGAGGGAAAAGGATTTTGTTGCTCTGAGAAACTAGTAAAAGTCAGCCATTAAATGTTTAATGGTTGCTGCTGTGCTGAGCTTTCAGGATGAAGGGTGATGGGATGAAGGGATGGACGAAGGGCAGGATGGAAGAAGCTGAAGACGAGACATGGTGGAAGATTCTCAAGGGGACTTTTGATACAATTGTTTTTGGGCCCAGACCACCACACAATACATCAGAATATATGTGGAAAACAAGACTGCACACATGACTAAATAAAAAAAATTTTTTTTAGACTGCAATATGAAGGCTGAGACATGAAAAAATCGCCCAGTTTTTAGTGTCACTCTGCCCCGACCACAGGCAGTCATGTGTTGAAGCTCATACGCAGAATCCTAAATTTCCTCTCTGCAAGTGCTTCCTGAAGGATTGTGCTCCTTTACTGATGTCATGTTACATGATTTCTGGGTAATTAAGTCCATCAAAGATTAAAATGTCAATGTTGTATGCTGTCAGGGGGCTGCAAAAGGGCAAAGTTTGTTTTTTTTTTATTTGAAGTTTTTGCTAAACTAAATCAAGAGTCTAAGGGTAGTTTGTTGCATAGATTGTAAAGCTCATTGAGACAAAACTATGAATTAAGATTACATAAGTAAACCTAATTTCACTTGTATTAAACATTAATAATCTGGGAAACAATTAGTCCTTGCGACTGTAGTGCAGGATACTTATTTGAAACCAGAAAATGTTAGATCATATTGTTTTTTTTCCAGTATTTACATCTAAAAATGCATCTCACATAACATATGTTTGTCATAGGATTCACTTATGTTTCACGCATTTAACTTTTATCAACTTCCAGCTTTGAGCAGTTTGGCTATTTACTTTTAGGACATATATTTGTTTGTGTGGACGCATGGTGACTGTTGTGGAAGCTGAAACAATAAGTTAAAAATAACAGAATGATCTCGAGCCACCGAGCTCTCTAGAAGAGAAATGGAAGAAATATACACATTTAAAATCATCGTCAGAACTCACTTATTGCAACAATATAGATATTCAAGTATAGTCTGTAAAAAAAAAAAGAAAAGAAAAAAAAAGAAACATCAAACAACACTTTTTAAACTTGCAATCTGCAGCAGGTTTACCTTTTATATTATTTGTCTGAAACTGCCCTTTAACAGAGCAGCCATAAAATACAGTTACCTTTACCAATCAACTAGAAGAGGCAGATTTTGCACTTTTTCATCATTTTTGCCCTCCAACCCCTAAAATAACTAAGTGACAAAAATTCCAAATCCAGGACAAAACTAAACCCTAACAACATCATTACTGAACCATGTGGTTATTCGTCCATCTTATTACAGCCAAATGCTTTTGTAAGTTAAATTGTGTTGCAAACAAGAAACAAACACACTTTCCTTACATTCACTGACGGGAAAGCATTGGTTCAAATTTAAATAGAAAAACTTTTTAGAATCTTAGAGAGTTTATAGAGTTTTTCATGAGGGTTTGAAATTGGGTCAGATAAATAACTGCAATAATTCTCAGCCAAGCTGGAAATCCAAAATGTTACATTTTACAGTAAGGACATGAATGCAGAATAATAATTATGCTCCCAAACTTCGAAAATCATTAGGTGAAAGAAAACCCATATCTGGATCAGAACCAAAACCTAAAACAGTCAGAATGGGTGTGTGTGATTTTCCATCCAGCTGATTTTGAATTTGTTTGTAAATTTTGCAGACAAAGGAAAACACAATTAAGAGGCACAATCTCATTCCAGTGTTGTAGATAAAACTTCTGTTACATCTATTAAAATAAATGTATTACGCAATTAGTATGAAAAAATTCTGTAACCCTGCAAAGATATTTAAATAGCTGAACAGTGTGTTTTGCAAGTTAATTTGCAAGAATACTGCATAACTTAATGTTGCTGATCTCAGCCAGAACAGTTGTACTCACTCCAGGAAAGGTTTCTCCATGACATGTAAGTGGGTAAAACAGGATTTTCACCACATAGCAACTCCTCTCAGCAGGGAGAGTCTGACTGTACGTTGGTATTTTGAGGGTCTTCACCAGATGTATCCTCGTCTTACTTTAGTCTCAGCCTCACCACACTGAGTTTTCTCTGGATAAAATCGAAGTGCCCTCTAATTGCCAGGCCACAACAGCTGCACTGGCTCTGGGCCGTGCCATGCCGAGTTGCTCCACGGGGGTTAAAGTTGAAACCCACATCTTTAATTTGGGATATATGTGGAGTAGTTAATTACAGATCTGAGGGAAGTTGAGGTGAACTGAGAGCCATTCATTACCCTGCTCTGCACACACACACACACACACACACACTTGCACAAACAAAAGGTGCATACACATGTGTGCATGCATGCATATACAGATAACAGATATGGCACACATGCATGTAGGTGCTAACATAGGCTATATGGAATATCATGCATATTCAAATTTATAACACACACACACACACACACACACACACACACACACACACACACACACACACACACACACACACAGTTAAATACTCTGCCTTCCACTTCTCATCAGGCTTCCTCAGGACTGCTGTTCCTCCTCAGGGGCAGTGGTGAATGTCTCATCTCATCCCATCATCCTCTCCCTCCCCCTCCTCCTCCTCTTCCTCCTCATATTTAAGTTAAAATAAAGGGCAAAGATACTTCTCTCTCTTCCCTTCCACTCCTCTTTCACATTTACTTCTGCCTACATTCATCACGATAACTAGAGCAGGCTAGAAGAGATGGTCAAAAACCCTCACAAATCACAAAAAAATGGTGTGTTATTTTTGGGCAGAGTCGTGTCTAAAGTTCATGACAAAATTACGAATGATTGCTCACCTTCTGAACTGATGCAACACAGGGGTTGTGTAAGCAATACATCTATCATACCCAGACCGCCTTCACAGTGATTGTTAGTGTCTGTTTCCTCTGAGAGCAACGGGGGTTTTGAGGCATGGTAAAGGAATTTGGGTGTTTAAGCAGTTTTTTCCTTTACAAAAATAAACACTTGGTATTTTTCGGGGAGATTTCACTGTACTGATATTACAATTTCACTTCTTTTCGGAGAAGGAGTCACATTTAGTCCCTCCCTCTTTCAAACACACACATGGACATGTATTGCTGACTCTTCTTCTCTCCATTCTGAGACTTCTCCACATCTCGTTATTGTTAAAATCGTCCCAGAGATCCACAGGCTATCAGCATTACTGTTTTTCAAAAAGTCCTCTTTTGCTTCCTCCCACAGTAACTTGGACTCAAGACTCAAATATTTAACATGTTTGAAAATAGATTTGTGTGGTTTTAACTGTGCACCTGTTTAGTAGCTTTACAAAAATAAGCCAAGAGTTAAAATACTGACACAAACTGGAAACAAAAACATACCTCATCGGGTAAGATTATACTGCCAAGTTAGACATTACAATGACAAGATTACTGATTATTGATATTAAAAGGTTATTTGTTACATCACAATATTCACCAGTGAGAAATGTAGTGTGTGGCGTCAGTATTGAACACCAGAGTTAGTTTCCTGACGGGTGGGAGAAGCCTTTAAATCAGCATTTTAAGATTTTGTGATCAGTTCTCGAGACTTGGAAAGACAATGAGAAGACAGGTTTTTTTTGGATTTATTCCCTTGTTATTGTATAGTGACACCACCAAAAGCCCTCACGCCTACAGGTCAAAAAGTGTATATCAAGCTAGTGAATAAAATAAATCTTTCAAGAAAGGATGCTCACCAAAATATTCGTTTTGTCCACATATTTATAGGCTAATGGCTTCATAGCTGACAGGCAACATGAGGAGCTTTCTGTTTTAATTTCACTGATGTGTCTTCATCACCATTTGCAGACAAAGGCGTTTGCTTCAGCAGCGAGCACATGAAAATCCTTCATGGGAATATAAAAGGCTTTTTAAAAAAAAATGAAAATAAGAAGCTGAAGCTCTGCAGTTCCCACTAAGCCGTCCTAATGTAGCACATCATCCTTTGCATGAAAAGTATTTGATCGTCATAGATCAAGAACTTGACATGGTACGAGCGGCAAAGGCTTGATACTCTGTAAGCTCAATCTTATTTTCCATCCAGCGTTGAATGTGGAGGAATAGATGTGCTGAGAGTTAGCAGCACGTAATGCGTGACTTTTCATCTGTGACTATCAGCGTTCATCACACTGCAGCCGAGACATTTTGTGTGTGTTGTTGTGACTTGAGGCGACTGTGTTACCAAACACAATGGCCTGTCGCTGCGATGAAGAGTGAAGCAGATAGTGAAGGAAAGCAGAAAGGGGGAGCGGATAGGAGGGGGTAACTACGGGAGG
>JAPZDX010000012.1:9855197-9868674 GCA_029783625.1 Naso annulatus | reverse complement strand
GATCTAGAAATAAACTAAAAAAGAATAAAAGGATGAATTGAAAGAGTGGGGTAAGAGAGAGTAAAAGATGGGTGGTGAAAGAAATGGAATGGGGCTTTAAATATTGTAGATGGGTCAGTCGCAGGGCTTAAGAGCAGGCAAAGGTGAACAAAAAAAGTAAAGAAAAATAGAATATTTTGTCTAGGGGTGCTTTTAAAATTGGGCTACCTGTTCATTATTTAGAAGGGCCAAGTCTTGAAACTTCCCAACTCAGTCCTGCATCTCTATGAATAATTAACTCACATGTGAAGGAAGAAGCCTGATTCAAAAGGTTAGAATCTGGGTCACTGGGAGTCAAACTGATGAGTCACAACAATGCCAAGAAATATGCAGAATTTTAAGAGAAAAATTAATTAGCAAATATTGAACCAGCTCAGTAAGCCTCTATCCTTTCTATTAACAGGAGTTTACTTTAACACTGACGTCCTGGTGTCTTTTTGCGATGCTAATCTCAGCAAGTGACTTCCATTGTCAATTGTGAATAATGTGTTTTTACCAAGATACCTTTTTCAATATAAGAATAACCATCCAGAGTCTCCTCTCGCACCATTCTTCGTCTTTTACTCTCAGTTCCTCCTCCTTCTCTGTGAGGAGAGTCAGTGATGCAGAAACAAAGCTCCAGCATGTATGATGAGGGAGGACTTTTCCTCAGGATGTGTGGGACAACAAATCCAGAGCAGGATACTGTTATGATACCAGACATAATTGGGTTCATGATTAAACAGCAAAGCAGTGAGATGTTTTCTCACATCAACTCTGTGGGATACAACATAGCTTCACATGCAACCCAACTGCAAGTGCAACTTAATATTTACAAACAAATTTGCTGTTTTGGTGCAGAGGTATTTTGGCAGTAAGGGAGAAATTAGAGGGTGGAGGTTGGACAAAATGACTTCTTAATCTGTCCATTATTTTTTCTCTATTAATTAATCATAAGATAACCAGAAATAAATCTTCAAATTTATTTTATTGACTAGCAAAAAATGTCTGAAATTCTCAATGACGGATAAAAGGAGCAAAACCACACGTTTCAGAAACTGAAACCATCTTTTTTTTCTTCTTTTTCTATGTATGACTTAAATGATCATTTATTAAAGATGGGGTGAGCAATGTCTGGAAATCAAGCTAGCTGTAGCATGAGACACCTAAGGAAGCAACTCCCGCAGCACCCTCCCCTTGCTGTTTTTGCTCTTGCTCGTGTGTTAGTTCGTTTGTGGTCGCCCTCTCTTTAAAGTCTAGTTTGCACCAAAGATTCACAATGAGATGAAATGGTTGCAGGGGAAATTGCAGTGGAGTAAACTGATCTGTCTCAGTTTGACTCAAGCCGGCTAGCGGTGTCGCCTGCAACTCAGCTTGTCGAATCACCAGGGGCCAGTTTTATAACACGTCACTTGTTTAAACAGTCTATCAGCTCATAGCAACCTGTCACTCAGAAGCGCAGCGTAGAGCAGTTAACAGGACCACACGCTCTCTGAATTGATCCGTGATTGGCCGAGAAGTGTCCATCATGGTCCTCATTTTCTAAAGTCTCAACACAGAGCCATGGAGAGGTGCAGAAGTCTGGTGTTCTTTCAGAACACCTGAATTACAATATGCTGAAAGGTTGTTACAGACAAACCGCCCACTCTGCAGCTTTAAAGTAGCTTTCAACTAATTGTCTGATGAATCGCAAAATCAATCAGTAAGCAAATACTTTCAATGTACAATGTTACTACTCTCTTTTAGCAATCACCAAACTTTCCGTGTGGCTTTTGGACAAGTTGTACTCCATATTTTGTCAAAACATCATTATCACAGAAATACCCTGATTTATTGTGACATTTTTTGAGGGTCATATCATATGTCATTCACCCGTGGACCAAGGTTCCTGTGAAAAATAAACTCAAGCCCCACAACGTAAAGAATCCATGGAGAAGATTGTTGTTATTGATACACCCGAGGAGATGGCGCTGCCTCTTCCTCTCGCTGCACTCTGCTTCAGCTTGAAAATGCATTAACTTGAAGAGCACTCTCCCACATTAGGGTTATACATTCCTCTCTTAAAAAAATCTCTTCTGGCATTCAGACAGACGTGAAGGAAAATGTGGGGAGACAGCAGGGACAGTCTGGTTAGTTGGTTTTGGAGAGAGCTTTTCAAATGTCAGATAGCAGAGAAGAACAGACTCTTAAAAACTCAGAGTTGTGGGGGAAAAAAACACATTTTTTAAAAAGATGTTCCAATAACAGATGAAAAAAAGGGCGCAGATGATGACTTATGTTGAGTAATAGGATGCAGCGTTAAATAACTGTCTGTGGGTGTGAGTCAGAACTGGAGATTTGTGTTTAATCTGGATTAATGATGACGGAGAGCCCCCATTGGTCTGCAGTTTATGATTTAATGAAAGCAGGATAGAGGCAGAACCCCTGCAGCGATGTGTGTGCGTGTGTGTGTGTGTGTGTGTGTGTAAACGTGTTATCTTAGTGTGTCTGTGTGCAGGAATGACAGAAATGGAGGGAGAAATTAATAGAGCAAGGGGTTGAGGAAGGAGGGAGTAGGTGCTTGTGTGTGTGTGTGTGTGTGTGTAGCCTATCCACTGTTGTTTAAACGAGTGTGTGTGCAAACAGCCACTTCATGAGAGCAACACCCTGCAGAGATAAGACCGGCTGAGTACAAGGCTCAATTATTTGCTGTTTGAGGGTTGAAGAGAATCGAAGGGGTTTCGTGAAAATTGATGCTTTTTTTGTCGAGGGGGTGGAGAAGTCTAAACGACTGCTGCTGAGCCATTAGCAGAGGTCACCACTAATCTGAGTGTATGTTGGTCATGTTGGTGGTGAAAGAGTCTCTCCCTCTGACTGGGGCAGGCGGTGAGATGATCTCCTAAATTATCGCTGAGGAGTGGTTAATGGAAACTATGCTTAATGACATGTTGTGATGTTGTCAGTGTGGGAGAAATTTCCCTTTTCCCCACATGTGAAGTTAGAATGTTTTTTCATCCTACAGGGCTACAACAAAGGAATGTTTTCATTGAAAGTTAATCTGATTATCATCTGCTGGATTAATTCATGGTTTGTAAGATGTCAGAAAAGTGAGCCGTGACCATTTTCTCTCTAAAGCTGAATCACCATATTGCTCAACTAACAGGCCAAAACCCAGAGATGCTCACTTGAACCAGACCAACCAGTAAAAGCAAATATGTTTGAAAAGTTATGAAATTCAGCGGTTTACCATTTTAGTTTAATAGGTTTTTTTATTATTGGCCAAAAAAAAAAAAAAAAAAAAAATCTTGGATCATGATGAATTGTGGCTATACTACCACCATTTAATATCATCTTTTCTGAGGTTTTTATAATATTTTTAGGTAGGAAAAATACCAACACGATGTAAAATTAACTCACTTTCTGATGCATAAGAAACATTCATATCCTGTTGACTCCACTTGTAATCTAAGTCTATGATTTTGCCATGAATTAGTGTAAAATGACATTAGTTATTGTGGATTAACTTCCTTTGCAAATGTTTATTGTGATATTCTGGTGATATTTCGTATTTGATTATTATTTGAAGCTTGTCTGTGTGTTTGCTTTCAGTTCAGCCTTTAACTGAACTTAGCAGTAGCATAGAACCAGCAGTCCGAGTTACAACTGACATAATTTTCATAACCTGCATCTGTTAATGAATTTTTAAAAATTGTTATATTGACAAATGATTGTGGAAATATGAAAATCGACACCTTCAGAGTCCGAGAAGACATGTTTGAATGTTTTGCTTTGTGGAGAGGAGCACTTTTTCTCATTTTGAGGGGCTGGAACTAGAAAAAAAATGATATTGGGGTTATTGTTTGTTGTCCAAGTTTAGTGGTCATTGTTAAAGTCCAACCAAGCATCAAAGGTGTAAAGCTGTTGAGTTAACAACAATATAAAACAGAAAAAAGCAGAAAATCTTTATGTCTGACAAGCTGTAGTCAGTCACTGTTTCTGATTTGACCCCCCAAGAAGATTTAATAGGCGGGACACAGCAGGAGTCAGCCCTTCTGTTCTCCTTTGCTGGGAGTCAGCATGCATTTGTACAAATACACACTGAATTCCACGCATTCAGAAAAACAGGCAAACACGCAGGAGATCAAAGCATGGAAACATTCCCGTGCATTAGGTTCACCTGTCAGAGCACCTAAAGACATCAGTCATGGCTTCAGAGGGGGGTGATCTGCAGGGGGCTTCATGTTGCAGTCTGAAACAAAAATAAAAATTTGATGCTGTTTTCTGAAATATTCAGTGGGCTACTGCTGGGATCTACCAGTATCCTAAGTTTAAGTTGTATGTAGAACCCTTTACCTGCATGTGAATAACTGGAAAAATAGCATAGGTGCTTTTTTATCATACTGAATGAGGATCAGCATTAGCAACGGCATACTGAAGATCCACTGATCTACTGTACCACTACGTTACCTTCTATCTGGAAGACAAGCAGTTATCCACTGTAAACTCCACTGTTTTAAATACTCATTGCTTCTTCCTCTATCAAACCTCTACTCAATGCAGCTTGAGGTTGTAGGTTTGTGCAATAGTTTCATGGTGTTTTTACTACTGGGTGTATGTGTTACAGTATGTGCAATATTTTGTATGTGCAATGTGAATCATGTGCAATGTGCTGTTATGACTGTGGAGGCATTGATGTGTGCAGCTTTGGGGTCAAAGACAAATTCTCCTACAAGGACAATAAAGTTTGTCATATCATTATAACGGCAATGCAATAGTTGAATGTTATCCTATTAAATGATCTATTTCATATAAACATATCTTGATGATACGGTAACTTGTAATATTAAGTGAAACACTTTGTTATAAGTTATTTATTTAAGGCACTTACTCAGACTATGACAATGAATTTTTTGTATTTCTGTTCAAATTGCTTGCTGGATTTGACCAACAGCTCAAAACAAAAACTCCCTTACATTCGATTGTTTCATACAAACAGCCCTATATATTTTATTCTAGTATTTTAATATTAGAGTGGAAAACATTAATCATGTTTAACTGCACATGCAAAAAAGACATATGAGCATGTATTCATCTGGTTAACCTTATTAAATGCATTAATAATAGAATTATTAATGCATTTTCTGTGTAAAGCTGCACTCCTTTCACATCATTACAAGCTCCGGTTAATAATGTTTAATGTAGCATCGTTTCATGCCTTTAAAGTTCCACTTTACATGCATTAGCAGCACAGGAGAGTGTGAGACTTATCTTGTACGTTAAGCGTTGTACCACAAAACGGCCAGATGTTAAATCCCAAATAATTCGCCCTAGATTTAACTCTTGCATTCATCTCTCTGCCAAATCTGCCTCTGCTTTGCGGCTTTAAGATGTAGTCTTTCATTTCCAAAAGTGCGGGTGTTTATGTGCTACTACAAATGACCTATGGTTTTGCTAGGTTTAGCATGTGTGAGCGTGTCTCATGTTTCCTGTGGGAACTTCATGCAGAAAGCCGCACCGAGCGACGATTCTGGACTTTTAGTTGCTGACGATTATAAAAAGTGAAACGTGAGCACATTCCTGAGGGCCAAGGTAGAGCTGTGTGGCTCCACAGCTGAGGGTTTATTGAAAGATGAGCGCTTAGCAGGAACTTAGCCTACAGTAGGATCCAGAGGGGTCACTCCAGCATGCATGCATGCATGCTCAAACACTGCATTCCCTATTAACCCCCCCCTCCTAGTGTTGAAACTTTTTGTTATCATCAAATGCATGTCATCAATATGTTCAGTGAGTAAGACACAGTCGACCGCTGGAACATAATTCAGCCTTGTGTTTCAGTCCTTGGATGACTCTGAGCTCTGCAGGCTCTCTGATGAGGAAAGTTGTACAACTGTGCTGCATTCAGGCATTGTGTGCCCCAGATTTGTGGTGGGAGTAATGTTGTGAGGCTGTGAGAGAGTGACAGCTGACTAGCAGGGACCAGAGAGTACTGCAGGGGGGGAGGGGAGGTGGTGATGGTCAGACAGTCAGCGTCCGCTGCAGGGATCCCGAGGGAAACTGAGCCAGAGGAGAAGGGACTACAGTTGCAGCTGTTGTTGCGCACACACACACACACACACACACACACACACACACACATGCAGATTATTCTTAGCCTGGCATTTCTAAATGAGCCCTGGCGTCTTTCTTAATCTAGAATGCTCACTGACCTGTTCACTGAGTGTTATGTAAAGTTTTAAAGTGTTACTGTGAGATGATGTTGATTCAAGCACTTTGGGTAGCAGATAAATAATATTTTAGACAGGGAAATGTTTGACTTCACTTTTATAAGTTTCAGAACGTGGCACATGACCATATGGGGCAAGTTATGGCTTTTCATCCTTGAGTTTGGGCTGTAAAATTGATATGGCTGTTTATATTTTGGTTAACTGATGAGTTATGTTGGTCTGTGTAATGTTTCAAATGTAGTTTAATCACTTTGTTGTCTGTTGATGTTCTGTCGATTAATTAATTATTAATCAGCTGATGACAAATGTTCAACAAACAGGGAAGGCTTTGTTTTAAAAACATGCCTTCAGCCTTCTTGTTTCAAGCTCATGTTCATTTATTTATGTATCTCTTCAGCTAAGCTTGTCTCCAATGACTTTACACAGAAAGACAGGCCTACTTATGTCTAACTAATCACAAGATAAACTGAATGCTATGACATGAAACACAAAAACAGAAACTGGGGCTGCAACTCGTGATTGGTTTTATTATTTGATTATCTCAGTGCTTCATGTAAGGCAGTTTTTTTTTTTTTTAACTGCAAACAGGGAATTTTTCCAGGATTTTGGCAGGTTTTGCTTTTTCGACACAAACTGACTTGTTTACTTTGATGTGTTTCTCTTAAAAGGCATCACATGGATTGAATGTCATGAGGAACCTGCCACAAACTGCAGGGGCTGCAGCATTGTTTTGCTTTTGTTTATTTATTGAAGATGCTGATGGAGTTGTTGTACAGATTTAGAATCAATTTAGTGCACAGTTGATGCACAGGCACTGAGTGACTTGCTGGCTTTTTGCCCTCAATGAACCTGTTAGTCATGCAGCAGCACTTTACTGTGATGCAGCTGCAGAGCAGAAACAAATCAGACTAAGCACTACAGCTGAAAGCAGAAGCTGGCCTTCAGAGTCTGATATTTTCATATTTTTCAGAAAAACAAAAACAAAAACAAAAAAACTTTTTTGTTTACTAGATTCTAGATTTAATTACACTCCAAAGATTCCAAATGAACATAGTAACAATGTGTTGGCGAGTATCGTGAGCTGTAGAAAACTGCATGAAACAATCAAAATCTTATCAGGGTTGCAAAAGCAGAGTATAAAGAACCTTCACTATTAACATTTTGATACTAAATGCCATGTATCAATTTCTTTAAAGGAATATTTTTTGATTAGAATTATGCAAATTTAATTTCTTTGTTCTTATGTTAAGCTAACCTGATAACAAGTGAGAGCTATCCATCTTCTCATCCAGCTCTTTGCAGGGTAGCAAAATGTTTTCCCCCAAAATGTCAAAATATTTCTTTAAACAGTTGTATGGTATTTATTTAAAAGTGACAACAGTGAAAGTGTTGTAAAAATATCTTGTTCTCTTGAATTCTGGAAGCTAAATACACTCCAGGTCTCCTCTAATAATTCTCATAATATTTGATTATTGTTGAAACTGTTTTAGAGTAGTTCTGATGCAACTGTATGATTACTACAGCCAAGGATGTACTGTAGTTTGTGGTGCTGTTGAACAGCATTGTATCGGACTAACAGGTGTTTTTATTATGTTGTTCACCTTTTTTTATCAGTGAGGGAAAAATAAGAAACACCTGAATTTGAATTTTCTAAGCCAACTTTGATTAAAAACCCTAAATACCAGGTTTTTTTTGAGGATTTAATGGTTTTCAAGAAATATTTTGTCACTGATTTCAACCATCAGATCATGTTATCAGATGGTTGTCTGATGTTTGCTGGAAAGTTTCCAGCAGTTACTGTTTGACACACAAAACTCAGAGTCATGACACAGAGGGACATTACTTTCTGAAAACTTTAATTTACAAAGAGTCAGTGACAGTTTTACAGTGCACATGACACAGAACACTACTGAAGGCTCTCAGAACCCTGATGAAAAATATCAACAACAGTACTGAAAATTACACTTAGACGACAGTAAATAGGAGGAAATAAATGTTACACTTACATACACATACTGTGTGATATGACATCTCAGACTCGGCTCATTGCAAAAACCGTGTGTGTGTGTGTGTGTGTGTGTGTGTTTGTTTGACCCTCTCAATGTGCTGTTTGTATTGACCTGAATACTGAGACAACACCATATGGATCAACTGGCCAAGACACTCAAAAGACCTGAGGCCTAATCCCTGCTGGCTAAATTGATTGGTCTGGGGTCCCTTTTAAAACTGAGTGAAACTAACAGCTTTTTTTCATGACAGTAAGAAGTTAGAGTATCAGATTGTCCTTGCATAACAGTGGTCCTCTATAAAGCAAAGCATTTCCATTCGTAGCAGGCAGTATCATCTTTAATCCTGAGGGAATTTGTGAACGAAGCTGTAGTTTTGTTTGTCGTTGTTCATGATGCTGCTTGAAATGAAAAACACTGAAACACCTTAATATGATGAAAGAGATACTGTAGATCGAATATGAACTCATTAGTCTGCAGTTTAAATACAAGTGTGGAGGTGTTTACACGTTATGGTAAGAACTGTATTATTACTGTAACTGTATTATTACTGTGACATACATGTGCAGAATAATGAAAAACATGCAATTGGATATTACGGCAAATGTTGGTTTTTGCTGCTGTTTGGTTGATGACAAATATGTACAATGTTCTGTACATTTAACTTGATCCTGTCTGATAGAGATTAAGGGTATTTTTTCCCCTCTCAACTGTCTCATTACTGTTACAGCCCCATAATGTACTGTATTCACCTTTGTGTGTGTATATATATTTATATATATATACAGTATGTAACACCACCATCATAATTCAGCTCATCCACAGAGCTTTGGGATTAAACAAGCCTGTTTTGCATCTTCTCCAAGCCAGTCGTGAATAAGCTTTACATAACGACCGGGTACCAGATGGCAGTCAGTCAGTCAGCACTGGCTGTGTCATCTTTACCCCCTCCTCTCTCTGCGTAGCAACCCAGAAGGACTGACAGTTGACTCAACATGTGCCATGGCTGCATGCTAGAGAAGAAAAATTAGTATTTCTAGCAAGAGAGCAAGCACAACATTGCTGATGATGAGAGACAAATCTCAAAGTTCAATGTGCAAGCTTTAAAGTAGTCGTGTACTGTATTGCTATTTTGTCTTTTTAGGCAAGATGAGATGAGGCAAGACTTCCCTTAATGCGGCAGTGTCTCATAGTTTACTCCTGTGTAACTATCATTCCCTGAGCACGGTGAATGAGACAATGGGTTCAGTTAAACCTGAGTTTCCAAGGCATCAAGGCCTGCTGGAAACAGACTGGAGCTCATGACTGTGTTATACTGGCAGTGCGTTCAGTAACAGCTGTTTTGTAGCATCATGTATAAAAATGGTAACCATGCAATTCAACAGTTGTTGGTGTTTCTATTCATAGATGCAAAGAAGTGACATATATGAGAGCATGTCCGGTAGCATAGGAGTGAAAGTCTGTGGATGTTTTCAGAAAGATCTGTGATGATGGTGACATTCTGCGAAATATGTCCATTTCAAGGTACCGTCTTTCAAGACATTCAGACAACCCAGTCATTCATGCACACACATAAGAAGACATTTGAACAATACAAAACTTGCAGCATGATTTCTCTCTTATTCTGTCTCAGACACTCTTCAGCACATACTCACACACCCAGACACACTCGGCAAACGAGGTTTAGGTTTGAGGATTGTCTGACAAAATGTTGCCCTGATAATCTCGTTGTGGGTGTGAAGTTCAACAGTTCATTTTTGGAAGATAACTGTATCAAAGCCTCTTATTCAGTCATTCATTCATTCCCCTCCAGCACAGCCAAATTCCCCCAACACCTGTCACTCAGAGTCTGGCATCACTGGCAGTCTGTTGGCCTTACTGTCAAACCCACACAGCTGTGTTGTAGTCAAACAAGGGCTGCATTTTTTCCAGACCAGTCTCCGGCTGTCTCCTGTCTAAATAAATCCCAGCAAATGGCTGCTGGTGGACCTGGGGGAAGTGGTGTTGGTGGTGTTGGTGGTTCCTCTCTGCTTCAGCTAGATGCAGACACAGGCCCCCTTTGCCCTGCTGTCCGTTTGCCCAGAACGGCAAGTAGAAGCTGCCTTTTGAGCTTTTAGGAACCAGTTTCTTTGGCCTCTTGAAGAGGTCGCCATCTGGCAGCTCAGGAGCCATCCAGCCAGGTCTCTCCTTGAGCAGCTTGTCCCTGTCGGGTCGAACGCTTCGCAGGAACTTCTTGAAGATGTTGGTAGTTAATGAGAACTTCCTGCAGATCTCCTGTGAGCGACTGAGGCGTAGAGGGTGAGCTGGGGTGTCAGGTCTGTCTCCCCCTCCATCCATTATCCTCTCATCTCTTCTCTTCCTCCTCTCCTCTTCTTCTCCTTCTTCCCTCTCCACCTCAGGCAGGTCCAGCCAGTTGCCCACGAGGTCGGCAAAGACATTGTCACCCAGCACTAACGGCTGACGGTTGCGGCTGCGACTCATGAGTGAAGAAGTCCAGTCGCTGCCATCATCTGTGCTATCCTGGGAATAGTCACTGTCTAATGAGGGACCTTCTTTGGAGAGGCTGTACAGGATCCCAGGCAGGTCCACCACCTGAGTGCGACGGGGAGCATGTGGATGTGGGTAGGGCTCCGGAGGAGGGTTTCCCACTGTTGGTCCATAGAAATCCACCTGTGGGGCAGTGTATCCTGACCACCTCTTGGGTATAGACTCAAAGTCATTTCCATTTCTTGTGCTTCGTGCACTTCTTTTGCTCCTTTCACTTATCTCGCTTTCACTCTCAAGGCTGGATGTCGAGAGAGACGAGGTTCCCAGACTACTTGTGTTTCGAGATTGGCTCCCGTCCTCTCGGCTGAAGGTGTTCCTGCTCTCTAGAGACGGCCTTGGACTTGGCATAGGACTTTGGCTACGCTGTTCGGTCATGGTTTGGCTAAAGCATCTGTGATCCATGCCTGAGTTTGAAGTTGTTGCAGCTGATGGTTCAAGAGGACCTGGTGGTGCAGGATGTGGAAGTCCTCGATTTATGGGCCGACCTGAAATGTCAAGGTTTTGAAGCGCTGTTTGAACCTGTAGGAGCTTGAGTTCCTGCAGGGCTCCCATCATTGAATTCATCTGAGCATGGAGGCCATCTCCAGCTTCTTTCATGGATACCTGCAGGGTGACAGAAAACAATAAAGAGTTGATGAGAGACAAAAAACTAAAATGTTCGCTTAGCTTAACAGCAAAGAGTTTGCATAAGTCTTAAGCTCAACCATTTGATTAATGAGTCTTCAGCAGGAGCCATCTCATCCATCAACAAGAATTTTCCGCACTCCCCTTGTTCATTCATTTCAGCACCAGTAAAAATCCAATAAAACACCATTAACTAAAACATTACATACATTTAAAATGAATGAAAACCAAAGTATTAGTCCTGCTTTCTGTCTCTGTGATGATAAGACTTGCATCTTGTGTGTTTCAGGCTGCACACCTTGTTTAATTATGGGTCACGTGACCTAGTTTTGGATGACAGGCCAGTGTCCCATATGGCCTGCCTACAAGGATCCAACCCATGGCAGCTGTAAAGCAGACTGGCTTGTCATTAGTTTTTTTTCTACTGTTTCTGTCTCAGTTCTTCTTTTTGCATCCCATCCATACTGTATTTCATATTTGCTCCCTCCTCCGAGCTCTTTGTCTTCACTCTCGCTTCCTCTGTGTATCAGTAATCATACACTCAGCTTTTATCCTCCTCCTCCTCTCTTTTTCTGCCCTCATCTGTTTAAGAGCCTGTGTCATGTGACCTGGACTAACTGTCTTCTTCTGAAGGCAGACAGAAAGCCCAGAAAAAGAATTGATGCCTGTGTCCTGACTTGCAGGGCTGAATCAAATCATAGCTTGACCCAGACTACAAATACTTCTCTTAATGTAAAAACAAGTTTTTCTTTGTCTAAGAACGTGTTCATATTGGCAGCTGAGTGATGAGTAATCCTGCAGAGAGCCGTCGTTAAGAAAAAGAAAAAAACATCTGTGGGAAGATGAAAGAAAGTATGTAAGGAATTTTGTAAATGTGCAGCTTGTGTGGGAAAACGTCAGTTAGGGAGTTCTAAAGCAGACCAACGATACTGGAGATATCACTGATTAACTGTTCTCTTCCAGACATGGGATGATTGATAAGTTCATGGCCTAAGGTAGAAAACCTAACAATTAATTTTCAGCATAGCTGCCTTGTACATTTATACATCTTGAACCTCCAAAAAGTGGTCCACATCAGTGATGGCATCATCATTATCACTGCTGAATGGTGACCATATCATCTAAAAGGAGAGATAGTAGTCTGTGGGTCAAATCAGGTGAACTGGGTGGGTGTCAGACAAATTCAAATCTGCATTCCTAGGTGACAGTGCGAAGGCAGATATCCCGTTTTCTCAGACGTTGTGGTCTTGCAATCTCTAATGACACGAAACACAGATACCACAAACGTTATTAACTTCAAAAATGCCGCATACCCACTCTAAGAGTTGAACTGCAAGGGCAGGTAATGAAAGCTGTGAATAACCCATCTCCTGGTACCTTAGGCAATGAACTTGTCGACCACCCCTTGTATTTAAACTGAACTGTCCATCAGGATCTGTCAGTTGAACCGCAACAACACAGATAGCTGTCATCTAGGGATAAAAGAAGTTTTTTTGCAGGTAAAACGAGCCTTTATCTCGAAAAAAAAGAGCTACACCACTTTGAACTAAAATCATCAGAAGATATAAAACAACAGCTTGCAGGACTCAGATTTCATTCTATAAAACAAGTAAATTTTATGAATCTTCCGAAAATCAAACTCCACTTCTTACCTTCCACAAACTGTCATAAAGCAAGCAGTACGCATATCTCTGTTTTTGTTGTTCGTCTGCACCTCTGCCCGCCTGTCACTGTCTCTCACCTTTCAAACAGATCAGTATGACATCCCCTATATGTATCTCTTGCCAATAAGGGGATGCCGCTGGGGATGACAGCCAATCAGCGCTGCCCGTCTAGACCATAACCCTTAATGGTGGGGGTTGGGGGCACTCAGGCGGAAACAGACTGACAATGAGAGGAGCGAGAGGGGTGACAGTGAGCAGGAGGGATGGTGAGAGTCAGTCGTACGAGTAGGGATGGAGAAAGGGGAGGGGGAGAAAGGGGAGGATCGTGTGTGAAGAGGAGGTATCCCTCGCCATATGTTTAGATGTCGAAGAGAAAACTGTTGATGGATTTAATTATGGATGACACCATAAGAAC
>JAPZDX010000012.1:9839664-9855097 GCA_029783625.1 Naso annulatus | reverse complement strand
GCCTAGAAGTGTTTTATTTACATTGAATTTTGAAGTGGAATGTTGACTTTTCTTAGGCTCAGGCGATGGTCACGTCAATTTGTCAGTTGGACAGTCCACCAGTTTGATTGAAACCAAAATATCTAAACAGCTACAGACATTCATGGTTCCCAAGGATAAAGCTTATTGATTTAAAGGATCACCTGACTTTTCTTTTTAGCGCCACTCTGAGGTTGACATTTGTGTTGTTTTTTGACCATATTAACAGCTGTTGGATGGATCACTATCACATGTTGTACACACATTCATGGTCCCCAGCGGAGGAATTCTACTTTGGAGATTTTTCTTTAAGTGCCACCATCAGGTCAGAAGAATTGTCCGTTAGTATGGTTTATGTACAAATATTTGTTAGCAAATGATGTCCCATTAGTCTTTGCTATATTTTGTGTTTAGTGCTTATTGGCAAATGTTAGCATGCTGACACTAAGCTCATAGGGTAACCATGGTAAACACTGTTCCTGCGAAAAACTAGCATGTTAACATTGTCTTTGTGCGCATGTTAGCATGCTGACTTTGGCATTTAACTCAAAGTACCAAGGTGCTTATGTGCAACTCAATATTTGACTTTGCGAAACAGTAGCTTTTTCTTATATACTATTATCAACATCCTGGATTAATTTAAAAACCAATACAGCATAGTGATAATTTTATGTGATCTTGATAAGAAAACTGCAATTCCCATCACGATTTCTTCACCGTTTCTCTGCAAAATACTTTTTGTTGTCGTTCAAGCAGTCTTAAATCAAAGATATTCTATTAAACAGAGAAAATCAGTGAGTATTTAAAGAGTATTTGAGAAGTTCAAAGATTTTTTTTTGGCAATTAGCCTGCCTAATTAATCAAAATTGTTGTTGATTAATTTTCTGCTAACTGGCTAATTGGCCATTTCCCATGTTCTGTACCTTGACACTTAACCAATACCCTGCACCATTAACATTCAACCTCTGGGTTAAAACCCCTCTTCACCAACATATGGCTGAGTAGGAGCGCCGAGCTGTGAACAGTCTGTAAGATTGGATAATAAGGCTATCAATGCGCATGCTGGGAACAAAAGCCTCTGAGCTTCCCGTTGGCTTGCTAAATTAGGTAGCGAGGTACGTGTAATTAGCACAATCAGGTTGTCTCCTGTCTTTGTGCCTTCCACATATGGCTGACTTCATTAGCGGTAATTCTCTGTGTCCCAGGAGAGGCTGGGAAAGAGCACATAATTATGTTTTACTTTCCACCACATCAAAAGTCAACAAGTCTGATGACAAAATGACGTGCAGATTTATGTATTGTTGCATCTTCCGAAGCAGATACAGGGCAGATATGTGACTTCAATGAAGTTTATGCTGGGCTAAGCTGAGGGATTACCGCACTCTGAGCTGCTGGTGAAATCTGGACCACTTAAAAGTATCAATTCTGTTTTTGAAATATTATCCCCTCCCTTTAACAGTCATTCTCATGCAGTCTAAAAAGGTCACACCTGTTTGAACATGTTAACCAAAAACACCCAAATTTAACACTCACGTGCAGCTTTTCTATTATCCCCAGAGTGCAGGTGTTCCCACTGGTTATTTAAAACACACTGTGTTGTTTACTGGCATTTCTATTCTAAGACAACATTAATAATTCATGTCGTGCCCCGGGGAGCAAAGAGAGGAACAGTAGTAAACTAAACCCCATTATTCCACGTTTACCAAGCCAACTAACTCCAGGCACTCCACCCCTGCCATTTCAAGGCTGAACCTTGTGGCCCAGAAATGTCAGCCTCTTCAACCTTTTTTCTGGCATCTGTTCAGGATGCTTATAGTGTTTTTACAATAATGTCCCGCGGCAGTTTCTAGTTTAAACACAGATGTTCATCCAGAGATGTCTCACTTTTTTACAACGTGTGAATCAGCTCCGGGGCCTCGTTAGAACAAAGACACACAGGACCTGACAGAATCTGTAAGAGCACCTTAAGGTCTTACCCACAAAAATGGAGATGAGGAAAAAAAATGTCTGTCTAATCTAATTTAATAAGAGAAGTGGGATGAAATTGGGGCTGTAGGGAATTGCTGTACTGCCCAGACACACAGGCATCATTAAGCCAGTCCTGTGAAGTTGAGTTTTAAAAATCTTCTTTTTGTATTAAAGCCTCCAAACTCGTTCAGCCATTTAATTCATCAGGCGTGTATTGCTATAAAAAGATCACTATGAAAAAGCAAGCCAAGTGAAAATCTGCTGAATGAATGAAAGAAGGACAAACAGGGGCCGTCCAAATCTCCCCCTTCTTTCCCCACTTCTTCTTCTTTGGCTGCAGTGATGCCAGCCAACCAGACATAATTGCCAATTAAAGGCTGAATGCTTCAAAGTTTAAGAACAATGCCTGGCAGTCTCGAATTAATGTTGAATGCAGCCTTATTAAAAAGTTCTGGCCATTTTAATTAAAAAGAATCAGTTGATTGGCGATTCTTTATTTTACATTCTCACATGAAAATCTGTCTGCTGTGAACAACCATTTAATATGCATGCAAGTGAATTAAATACCACAAAGTATAAATAAATCAATGCTTCTCCTTTGCTGGCTGTTGAGATCAAGCACTCTGCCTTCATTGCAACCTTTATATTACTTCTGTCAGTTAAGGAGGGAAAAATAAATTCACTGTGCAAACACACTGAGCTCACACACATCCACACATGTCCAGACACGCCTCCCCTGAATGAAGTCAGTGTCCCAGTTTTTGAAGGCATGTATGTTTGCGTGTGTGTTGTTTTCTCTGATATACATTCACTGGATTATTAGATGAGAAACAAACACACAAACGAGAAACGAAGAACAAACCGCTGCTTATTCTGGCTATAAAAAACAGGCCATTCACTGTTGTTGTTTATTTGTTGTTGGCTGGAGGGGGAGGAAACAGTGAGGCCAAGGTTATCAGACCCAAAAGGTCTTCCTGTTTAGAAGAAGCTGGCCAGCAGCGGCTAGCGTACTCCACCCTCCCTCCACCTCCACCCCTAATTAAAAATGAATGGTGGGCTGTGTGGGTCAAGGGCAGGAATGGGGTCTCTGTCCGAGGGACACAGAGGGGGTCTCTGTGACTAAACTGCTGGACACACCACGGACCGCTGCGCATAGCCCCCGAGGTCACGATCAAGAGGGCAATAAAGCTGTGGAGCGCTCACTGAAAGAAATAAATTACTGTGCACACAGCAATAAATGCATCTTTAAAGACAAAGGTTATATGGTGACTCTGTTTGGTGCGAGTGTCCTCGGGGGTCAGCTCAGTGTGAATAATGTTCAACAAAGGAGGACAGGACAGAAATAGGCTACCACCTCTGTGATGTCACGTTACCCACATTTTTTTTTACCTTAATTTCCAACTTGTAATATTCACTGCATATCTTACTACATGAGTCCTCAAACAAGTTAAGCTGTGAAGAGTGGGATCATCTAAATTATATTTTTAAAAAAAGCATTTTCTCATAAAGTGTCAGTAGTATCCAGCCTGACAGACACTTCTGTTTTTCTTTGCCCAGATTTTGAAGTATTCATCTCTCTGATTTCTGCCTCTTTTCTGCCAAGATAAGAAAGAAAAAGCCTGTTGTTTTGTAAGTGCCAAGACTCAAAAATATCTATGTTAAATAAGGCTGCAACTATCATTATTGCGTTATCCGCTGAATTTTTCACAATTAATTGTTTGGTCAATAAAATAAATTGTGAAAAATATTCAGCACAATTTCCCAGAGGCTGGGGTGACATCTTTATTTAGCTTCTCTTGTCCAACCAGCGCTAAGATTAACTATCATCAAAGACAAGGGAAAACAGCAAATCTTACATTTAAGAAGCTGGAACCTGCAAATGCTCAACATTTTAGCTTTAAAATAACTGAAATGATTAACTGATTAACAAGATAGCAGGGAATGAATTCGCTTTTGATCAACTAATTGTTGCAGCTCTGATGTTGAGTTTGCTCTTAAGTAACAGTGTGCATCACTGTCACAAGACAACAAAACATAAGATTTGGCTGCTGTTTGAGTCAAAGTTGATCTTTTTCTCACTTAACCTAACTCTCACTGGAACTACTTTCTTCCAATAAAATAGTTCCTGTGAAAACTCCTGACAGCAAGTTCTCTGGGTTATCCATGACAATGTTCTTTTTTTAAAAAAAATGTTTCTTTCTAGAAATGCTGATGCATTTTTAAAATATAAGTTTAACTGCAGATCTGTGAGCTCGACAACGAACACTGCATTCACCTCTGCTAGCATCAGAAATCTAAGAGACAGCTATCCAAAAGCTTGGGAAATAACAGAGGGACAATTAGCAAAAGGTAAGGGGTATTTGTTCAAACTGTCCCTTAAAAACAGAATTTATTGAAACCAAATCTATGACTGCTTGTGTGATCCATCTCTAAGGAGAGATTCCCTGATGGCCTTGTCAGAGACAAGTGGTGTTTTAATGGCCTTTTTCCTGCTAGTGCTCATTTACGATCACAGAAACACCCAAATCACAAAAACAATGCTGCTGTGGGACACACAGAGCGATTAGGATCCATATCCTCATCTTTTGGCGAAGGATAGTTGGAGACAGTCTGGGACACAATCTGTTATCCTCCTGCCTAAAAATCTTCACTGTAAGCAATAATCGTTTGAAAGATGCCTGATAACGCGGCAGTTGACGTCAGCATCTTGTGTGTGGGCAGTGAAAGTGCAGGGCAAGTTCTCCAGCCCACAGTGGTTACATCAAGAGTTATGTTAATTTGCAGAGACTGAAGTTCCTGCCCTCGGTTTAGTCTGTCTTCAAAAGCAATGAAAATCTGGAGGAGCGTTTCCTCATTTAAATGCATGTGATTGCAGTAAGCTTTAATGATAAGCGGCTTGATTTTTGTGCAGTATTATGAAATTTTCCAACCCTGACGGGCCTTCAAAGTCTTTAAAGCTGCACTCATTAATATTTTTATGTTAACACTGAACCAAATGGCTGTGTGTAAAGTGAAATGGGTTGCTTGTGATGATGAACACACAGAATGATCCCTCGAAGCTGCAGTTTTTCTCTCTCTCTGATGTTTTAGTGCCTTTCAGCCAAATGTTTTGGCTGAACAACCTTCAACATTATTGTTTTGTTGACCCAAAGAGAGTGAGTCAAACTTAGGAGAAATCAACTGTATGTCACTCAGTCAGCATGAAGCAGCCCATAGACAAAGTAGCATTTAGCTGGTGAATAGTGGAGCACTTAAAGCAGCTGAAGAGTTGGATATTTTCCTCAGGAGATAGCTTAAAACAAGCTAAAAGGAGAGTAAATATTGGTGCGAAGCATGACTCAAAATGAATGAGGATGTTATTCTGTGTCTGCTTGTTGTGTTAAGAAGCATCTAATCAAGCGGCAACCTTCAGGGCTGAAAAATGATGCCAACATGAGATACCAAAACCTGCAGTTCTTCAAATGGCCACTCGAGGCTGGCTCCGAGCTCCATTATTATAAAACCCATTTTTACAGCAGAAATGAAGGTTCAACCTGCAACAAAAGCTGTAGCCTCCATGGCTATATTCCCTGTTTGACAACATTAAGTTTTTTTGTTTTTTTTTAAATTTAACTCATTTGTTGAAACTAAACTAGCATTAACGATATGCATGATTAAAACTGAAAAACCAAAGGTTGACATTTACCACAATGGTCGTAATTTGTCAGTGTTTTGCATACAGCTTATTCCGCTGCCCCCAAGTGGCCCCCCAAAAATCAATAATTTCTGCTTCCATTTTTGTTGCAAAACAATTGCCCACCCTACCTCAAAAAAGCAAAGTAAAATAGAAATCACATGAGGCAAAATTTTTCTTTCAGGGTCTAAAAGACACGACAACACAAAAGAGCACAATATTGACCTAAACCTGAGTGAGAGCAGCACCCATAAAAAAAAAATTAACATATCTGTTTTGAAATGAAGGCTAACAGAGGAGAGCAGAGCAACAACTCAATCTTGGACCGGTCGAGTCACATGCGCGGCTACAGCAGCAGTATAATTAACCATTCGAATGTCTTTTGAGACAATAAATCCTAAATGTCTTCATTTCCATACCATTAACTATGATAAAGCAGGTTGTGTGCACAGCTCTGTAATGATAAACAGGCTTTGTAAAAGGTTAGCAGCTCCATCTCACAACACAATGCTCACCCATGCAAAACCTCACAGCTGCCCCCAAGAGCCGGGCCAATTTTAACCGAGGGGAAGGAAGGGCAGGTTGGAGAATACGAGGCACCAAACAAACGAGCTTAAAGCCACACCACTAAACAGCTTTGTATTGTGTGCAGCTCTCTGAACCCACACCCTAAAGGTTACAAAGAACATACAATTCTAATGCACGCTACCTTTCCTGAATACACCATAGGTTTGGCACATGCGTGAGGTTTTCTCAAATTTCATGATCTCATTCTGGCTGGCTTTGGTGTTGAATTCCAAGGTGACAGTCACGTTTGAAAATGTGCCTCAGGCTTGAAGGGATAAAGGAGTATGATGCATATGAAATCGGTCTCAGTGGTGATGGCATCAAACAGCTTGAGTTGTGCTTTAGTGTCTGAAGTGCTGCTGTTAAGCAGGTGTGAACCCAACATTCAGACGAGATGACTCAAAGACATGTCAGCGTTTGTACCTTTGACTTGAACTCAGCAGGAAGAGCCTATCTTGTTTTTTTTGAGACTCTTTGTCTGTTGCTTGAATAATGAGTCATGTGTGTATTTAAAAATATGTCATTGTTACCAGTACATCCTCAGGATTTCTATGGGGCCTCACAGTGCTTTTTAACCGAAGAAAACAGAAGCTAACAGCCTGTTGACAATCTGTTGAGAAGAGATGATGCGACACGGGCGGGGTTTCAGCATCACTGCAGTGTTGGATGTGGTCAGCAGTCGCGGATAGCCCCAGAGCTTGTCGGGTGAAGGGTCAAATGTTCAAGCGTGACCTGACACTACCCCACACAGACTGATCCCCCGACCCCTGACACAGTGTTCACACTTTCCTGTGACAGTCGTCTGCTTTTAGATCAGACCGTGCTTTGGGTTTCAGGGTGTCTTCTGTGGAGCACTGAGTTCACAGTAGTAAGCTTTATGACTTTATACTGACTGTGAATGCCTTGCTCACATTTCTATAAAGCTACAGACACTGAAACTAAATACTGATTTTACTGTTCTTAGAAAAGTTTCAGTGCATACTGTAAGGAAATTAAGTTGAACATTTAAAGGACTACAAGGTTCTATTAGCAAATTCAACTCCTTATTCAAACATCATGTGTTCTCTACAAAGTAGCAAACCCTTTTCAAATGCAGGCTGTTTATTTTTATATCTTTGGATGCATTTTTTCCGGCTATTAGTGTCCATCCATTTCCAGTATGAAAATCAATTAGCGGACTTGAAAGTTAGCATTTTTCCAGACCTTTAAATCACTGTTTCAAAGAGGTCTGGTGCTCTGCCCATTGATGGCTTTCTGCTTTTGAGAATGAGAACATCATGTTCTTGCAAAAAGCAGGAAAAACAGAAACCGAAAAACTGGACTTTAAACAGTGACTTGGAGAAATGGGGCATTATCCTTTAAATGACATGACAAAGGTACACGTAATAAAATACGTGACTAAATACTGATTAGGGCAAAGACAGAGCAAAATAACAACCCCTACCAAAGAAAAAATAGCAGCGTCACACTTAATAATAATGTGAAATTAAACAATAATTCAGTTTGATTATCGGGCAAACTCAACCTTGTTCATGTCGTGCGTCTTGAACGTATTTATACTAAATAAGCCCCGACCGATATATTGGTTTGCCGATATTATTGGTTCACATTGGCCTATTGCAGATATATTGGTATATGTTCACCAATAAGTGCCAATATCAAAACTGCTTTTTAAGGTTGGAAAGAAAGCTTTTACTAGTAATGTAAAACTGTGTAATCCCATAGTTTGTCCAGCAGAGGGCTGTCCATTATTTAATTGGTAATAAATGAAGAGTTAACTGTGCACTGATTTTTAGAATAAAGTTTGTTACATATCCTGCTTTCAGTTCACATCTTTGTCGCATGTATTGGATAACCACATTGAAAATATAATACATAGAATATCGTCCAATATATCGCATATGGGAATTTTCTTACTCAGCATCGGCATCAGCCCAAAAAATCCCATATCGGTCGTGCCCTAATACTAAAGAGACAAAATAATACAAAAGAACTGGCGTGGTTCTTTTAAAAATGACATCACAGTCCTTGAAGTGTAGTCACCAATGATTCTGAGGGACCACTCGTCTCTGCGTGGCAGGTGTACGTCGGTTATTAGACGTCTGTGATCTGTGTGTTACAGATGGAGCTGGTTTACCGCTCTCCAGTGAGCACTGGATGAAAATCCGTCACAGTGGAAAGAAAAGTGACAACCTTGGCATAGACGCCCCTTGTTTTCTGAACAACAGATTGCATCCCACATGGTCCCGTGTTTGATCCCCGGCATGGCACGACACTTTTTCTATTATGTTACCAAACTGCGATATGGCAGCTATAACACAACATGTCCTCCTGGCATTGACGTCGACTCCCCAAAAATCTCAAGTGCCACTTCACAGACGTGGGGCTAATTTGGAGAAGCGAATAAAGGAGTCACAGAGCAGATCATGTTGCAAAACACGCAGCCATGCGAGGCTTTTCTGTGGGCCAGTGGCTGGATGGGAAGAAAAAAGAAATCTGTGTCTGCTTTGAAGATGATTCCAAATGAAATCTGTGCCAGTTAAGACTCCTTTTGAAAAACTGGGTCTACACTGTGTCGCTGCCAAGTGATTTGGGCGTGAGGGTGCAGCTTACACATTTTGCTTTTACATTTCAAAGAGCAGGGGTAAGAGATAGCTCTGCATTTGCCACCATCAAACAAATTTGTTTATTAGAGAACAGGAGACTGGTGAATTCATTCAGGGCATGTTTATGTGATGAAACTCACTGTGACTGCCAATTTAGCTCATTCTCCTTTGAAAGTTAGATCTCACAGCATTCTGTGGAATATCCATTTATAAAATATTTTCTTTATTGATTTATCTGATGTTTATTTTTTTTTGATTAATCAATTTATTCTACCTGTCCCAGAGGTCAGGGGGACATCTTTTCATATCTGTTTTTTTTTTTTTGTGTGTGTGTCAACAGTCCAAAAGTCGAAAAATTCAGCTTACAGTGAAACAAAAAACAGCAAGAGCAGCAAATCCTCACATTTAAGGAGCAGCAACCGGAAGATAATTTGCATTTTTCCTTGAAAAGTAAAACAAAATGATTACAACTGTGAAGCTTCACACTGTTTCTTTTTACATAGGAGCCATCAGACTCAGAAGAGTCCTCTTCAGGAGAGAACAGGCAAAACTGCCTCGATCTCATTATGCTTCAAACATCTGTCCCAGATGCGAGGACAGAGAGGAGGAGGAGGAGGAGGACATGCCTCTGGTGTGATGAAAGCTTCAAGCTTACACACATTAATGCGATTAACAGAGACCTCTCTGGACGCACAATATGCGAATATATGTTTGATGTAATTTTAAATATTTACTATATGAGAAATACACATACATATAAAAATACTACATGTTCAAATTGTAAGCTACGTAAAGTAGAACAACATCCCTGAATAGTAGAAGTGCTGCAGGAACAACAGAACGTACCAGCTCTTGCTTCAGGCGTCTCAGACACGCGTCCATGTTTCTGCATTCTGGCTTGGAGAGCTGCTGCTGCTGCTGCTGCTGCTGGTCCATATTTTCAAATGCAAGAATTTCAGATGAAACGCTTCGCCAGTCGCCGCTCGAGCATGACTCTGAGAGCTTTTCTCCCGGGCAGGAAAAATTAAAACGACGCTCTCGCGGAGAGCAGAGAACAATTTGGAGATGCGCAAATCCTGTTGAGGAATGCGCGCGCGGCTTGAAATGAAGCGAACGCTGTAATTACAAAAACAACTCCTGATTACGAAGACGCGTTTACTCCCAAGAAATGATAATGAAGTCCTTCATGTGGTCGCATCAAGAGACTCAGTCAGTGTGTGTTTGTGTGTGTGTGCGCTCAGTGGCCGCTGCTTGGCTGCTGTCAGCCTGCTGCGTGTGAGTGAGAGTGTGTATGTGTGTGTTTTGCTCAGTCCGTTTTTTTCCTCCTCCGCTATGTTCCCATTCAAGAGAAGCGCTTACGTTGCCCATCCAATTTCCTCCAATGAGTGAGCTTCTCAGGACAACTGAGACTCATTCAAACCAGGATGAGAAGGTGGATCCGTCATTTATTACGGACCAAGAGCGAAGAAGCTTCACTTCACAGAGACATGAAGAGACTAAAACATCTGGAGATATTTGACTCGAGGCTTGAGGATTAGATATTTGGGGCATAAAAGATAAAAGTAAAGAACTGTGGCGCACTGCTAGAAGAGATTCTGCAGCCGCTGTTGTGCTGAAGGAGGAAGTTTTACGGAGGATGTGTCTAAAAGAAACCATATGTGTCATGAAAAGAGCCATAGGCACAGTTTCCTGGCCACCTTCACTGCGCTCAGAGAGGAAACACCTGAGCCACAGGCTTTTGTTGCGTGACCCGGATGTAAAGCTTTATTAGCAAGGGAAGGAAGAGTTGGAAATACAGAGGGCCCAATCTGGAAGTTGTTTACCATTCTGTCCTTCACAGTATAGATTTGACACTTCTGAAAGCTTCCTCATGCAGAATATAAACCTTTCACTCCAATGGAAAGCTGTCAAGGAAACTAAATTAGGTCTGTTTTAGCTTTATAATGGTTGCACAGCTGAAAGAAAAGGAAGGAACACAGTCGATATAAACAACCACAGTGTTGGCATTAAGGAAATGTAATCTATTCTGTAATTTATCGGGTAATCTGACATAAATAAGAGAGACTGTGTACAGTCATCACATATTCTACATAATAAAATCAGTATCATAATAAATGTCTTCTGCCAGTTCATCCAGTTTCTCCCCGTCCAGTAAAGACCTTTAAGTATCTGTCAAGAAACTTGGCGTCCTCTGACCTTCTTTTGTCATCTGGAAGTTTAAGCATCAGGTCTAATGTTGCTGATGTATCCCAGATGGACTGACAGACACGAAGAGAAAAAGAGAAGGACGTAACTGAGATTCCAAAAGCAATGAAACGGGGACAATGAATGAATCATTTTCACTCAGAGGAAGAGCTTTGGCTGATTTGTGTCTTTTATCCTGTTAACCTTTTTAAATATTCAAAGTTCTGATACGACAATAGAGTTATATACTGCGTTCGTACAGGTGTTAACTGCAGTTTAACACTTCATTTCATGGCTATATTTGTTTTATTCATCATATGAAATAGATCAGCATTTCAAATGATCTTTTCAGAACAGTCATTTAAATTTCTCATTCTATTAGAGACATTTGTCAACAATAGGGCAGCATGGTGGCAGCAAGAGGGTCCTGGGTTCGATGCCTGGCTGAGGAAGGACCTTTCTGTGGGGAGTTTGCATGCTCTCTCTGTGTCTTTGTGGGATCTCTCTGGGTGCTCTGGCTTCCTCCCACAGCCCAAAGACATGCAGGTTAGGTTAACTGGTGACTCTAAATTCAGGTGCGAATGTGAGCGTGAATGGTTGTTTCTATATGTCAGCCCTGTGATGAACTGGCGACTTGTCCAGGGTGTACCCCGCCCTCATGAAGTAGTGAAAAACAGTCTAAATCCCAAAGATATTTAATTAACAATGAGATTTAGAGCAGCAAATCCTAATTTTTTGAAGCAGAGATCAACAATGTGATAAATAAACAGTGAATTAACCATTAATCGGTTATGACAAATAGTTGCCATGCATTTTTCTGCTGACTGATTGATTAAGCACAAAGTCAAAAATGAACAGAAACACAAATTTATGCACATTTTCTCAAGAAAAAGACAATAAAACCCCCAAAACATATAGAAAGTTTGTATATTTGTATTGTTTATGGACATGAATGTATCTTAAATTCACTGATCGTTCCATACAAGTGTGAACATGCTTCTCTCTATATCTTTATCGGTCAGGGCCGGCATGATGACACATGTGTCACTGAGGTTAACCCGACTGTTTCAGGATTCAGACTCCAACCTGCAGCTGCGTGTGTCTACTTCCTGATCCAGTGCATTCATGCTGACAGCTGGGAGGAAGTGTCGCCTCAGATCTCTCTGCACTGAGGCACATGCAGCAACTGTAGCTATACATCACTGCAGACAGCAAGTATTATCATCCTTTATGTGACTCAGTGTTATGACTCGGTGGGTTTTGCTGTCATTTTCGGGCTCAGGCCAAAAATGAATCAACCAACTAGAAATGGCAAAACATGACATTTCATGAAATAAAACCACTCTGAGTGATAAACACTGCGAGCGAGTGTTTCGGATGAAAATAGAAACTGCCACAGGCCTCTGGGGTCTGACAATAATGTGCATCATTTCTCTTTATTAAAATAAAGAATGTCTTCATTTTCAATCCAAGAATAAAAGAAAAATTCCTGATAAATCAAGTCAGCTATCAGCAGCTGATTATGATTATGATGCGCTGAAAAATTAAAGAAATGTACTTTCCCACCACTAGTTGTGCATCATGGTCCCATTGCACTGAATTTGCAACAGGAAGCTGCAGTTTGTATTGCAAGCAGATTTCCTCTCCCATTCATTTTGACAGGTTTCACCCATAAAATCAAACAACATACAGAATTGCATAAGCATTGAAGAGCCCTGCAGGACGGTCGCATTTATCTGCAGTTTGCAGAGAACAATCATTGATGAAACGTGATGCTGCCATCAGTTGCTTGCTCAGGCATGGAAGTATGTCAGTTGGTTTTAAGGATGAAAAATGAATGTGACAGGAAATTGTTGTATGTAATGTTTGTATAAACATATAATGCTGACATTTATTCTGGGGACTGGGCTGCAGTTTTGTGGAGTGACAAGGCTGTGGTGAGGGTCTGATTAGGTTTATGCACAAATAACACTTGGTCAGGGTTTGGAAAAAATGTTTTGGCTCAAAATACCCGCTTTTGTTGCCACACGAACGGCGGGAAAATATCCAGACTTTCACTTAAATTACAGGGTTTTGTCAGTTTGAACTCTCAACCTCGAGTGGTCTTATACAGAGACATGTAGCTCTCACGCTACCCCATCTCCTCTCTGAATGAGAAAGGTAAGCTCATATAAATCTAATGTGAACTATGTTTTTATTGAAAGGTTGATATGATACACATGAAACATACAAATTCACTTAAACTGAGTGGTAATCTAATATTCAGGACTCGTCAAGCTTCCTTGAAGTTCTTCTAAATCATGCAGTAGGTCTAGAAATGGTCTTACTGTACATGTGAGTTGTTTTCTCTTTGTGTTATGTCACCTCTCTGCACTGTAGTAACCAGAGTAATTGTATAAGATGACAAGAGTAGGATCTGTGACGACGCATCTGCAGCTCCATGTGCCTCCTGCCACTCCCTAAAATGTTAAAGATGAATAAAGCCACATCATGTTTTTATATCATCCTCTTACATAAACCAGCAACTGTTACATCACATGAAGGAACTGTTTAAATATGTGACAATAGGGGGACTAAGAGGAATTCAACAGTTATTACTTTTCTACCCAATACATGTCATTACATCATCAGTTAAACAATAGATTTCTCACGAGGAGGCGAGATATCTTTGGATGTTTGACTGTTAGTTGAACAAAAGACATCTGAAGAGGATATTCAAATCATAAATTAACTGATTAATCAAGAAAAGAACCGAGAGAATCAGTAGTAAAAATAATTGTTCGGTGTAGCCCTATTCATTGCAATTCACTGAAACTTTAAAAGGTAATTCATTATCTGGCAATGATCACAATGAAGAAAGGAAAGAAAGAAGAAACTGTCATTTGGACTAAAAAAGGGACCCACTTTTATTTTTTTTTCCTGCCCTGTTAAAGTTATTTTCTCGTTAAGATTGCAGTTCCCACTATGTTACTTGGACCTGTTTAAGTGTTTTGGGGAATATTTAATAATATTATCGCAATATTATCATTAATATTGTTTAAAAAAGCATAAAAACGATTCTGTTTCTTCTGGCAAGAAGCCACATTAACTACTTTGTTTTCTCTGTGCTTACTGTAAAGGACATATGTCTCTTTATCGCATTGATAATGTGGAGACGGGCAATATTATTCGATACATTATCATAATATTCTTATGATTATTTACAAGCATGTCTTTTTTTCCCCATAATGTCTCTTTTCTGCAGGCTTAATATTTGTGTACCAAATATGTTAGCACACTGCCACCTAAAGGTCAGAATTTGTCACTACAGAACTTGTAGCAATTAGAGTTGAAAGCAGCTTTTCCGGAGCATCCTGGTGACCTTTAGGCAATGGTGATACATATTAAAGTGCATTCAATCAAGTGCTGTACTTAAGTACTAATTTTACTTACTTGCAATTTACGGTTTACTTTTTACATTTTCTTTGCATGCCTCTTTTTGGTTCCACTCCACTAAATTTTGTAAGGGATACATTTTTGTTCTTTCCCCACTTATTTTATTTAACAGCTTTAGTTGTTTTATAAATTAACATGTTTGCACAATGAACATATATATGTCCTGTAAAGAATAATCTTCTGGTAGAAATACAATATATTGTATTGTAAAAGTTAAAATGAGCTTTCATCTCAACCACCTAAAACAGTAAAATCCTACTTTTATTTATGCATGAAGAATATATCTAATAATAAAATAGTAAAAATAGAAAGGTCACAGGTGACATTTATCTACTAGATGTAGTCACAAGTCTGCTGTCGGTTCTTACATCAAAGTATATCAAGTGACTAACAATGGTAACAGAATCTCAGAAATACATTCAGTGTGTCTTAAATCCCAAAAGTGCAGAGTACTGAAACAGCTTTTTTGAGCAAAAATTCAAAACAGTTTAAATATATTTAAATGTTCTGCTGAAAGATTTTCTAGGATGATGAAGCTGATTTGTGTCACAGTTGCATGTGTTGATTTTTATATCTGGACTGAGTTAGTCATGCTGTGTTTGAGTCATTAAGTCCTTCTGTGTGATGACATCAGACAGAAAACCACTAATGACGGGTGATGAGCTGTGAAACATCGTCAGACTCACACATGCGGCTGGCAGTGAGCTGACAGAGAAACACCTGGTTGAATACATGAAAGCAGCGTTTCAGAGGTGTGTCACAAACATAACTTTTTTTTTTCTCATCATGTTACAGCATTGAGAAGCTTGTTGTTTGTGCTTGGTGTTTTTTCAGTTCTTATCTTCAGGTTTAGCTGAACTCTGCATTTGTGAAAAAGTTCCGTCATGTCAAATTTCCTCATTTTGGGGGGTTTTGCGCCATATGAAAAGATGATGATAAAAAGGTAACGGCTATGATTTAAGTAGCAAAGTCAGAGTTACAA
>JAPZDX010000012.1:9752810-9764370 GCA_029783625.1 Naso annulatus | reverse complement strand
TTTGGGTGGGGGGTTGGGTTTTTTTTTTGTTTTTTTTTAAATTTGTTTTTGTTTTTTTGTTGTTTTAAAAAAGGCCTAGAAAATTTACCCCTCTGTCCATACTTTATTTTCCTGCACTTACTGGAAAGAGCCAAAGTCCCACTTCTTCAGATGTACCACCACGGACCCCTATTATATAGTAATAACAAATAACATTTTCATCCTGTTTGAATTATGTCAGTTACACATATGTTGTTTGTAATTTTAAAAGATAATTTTGCAAGCCAAGAAAGTTTCATTTAGTTGTAAAAATAATAAAGTACGAGACTTTGAAAACATGTGGCCTATTTAGAGAGACTACAGGGGATTTCAGCTCTCTACTGAATATCCGAGAGTTTGTGGCCTTTGGATGATGTTTATACTAGTGGGTGAGCTGTCATTCTGCATGCCCCTTTTCAGAGCAGGATCAGATAAAATCAGGCTCATGCTTCACTTCATCACAAAAACACTGATATTTTGGGTGTTATTTTCCACCACAGCAGCCGGGATTATTAGCTGAAGCAGCTGCTATTAATATTGACTCCCTGGCAAGAACCAGTATGAACATGGATCAGGATAATGTGAAAAGGTGATGTCCAGGTGACACTTTTGTGTCTATAGGGTAAACATGGCGTTTGTTCTGCCTCAACAACTAGCAGGCTCCAGGCTCTTGGCCACCGCTGGTTTCCGGCTAGGACATGACTGACACTCGACCTGGACATGTTTGAACTATCAATATGTCGTGTGCCAGGAGTGTAGACACAGTGTCTGTGTGTGTCTGTGTGTGTGTGTGTGTGTCTTACCTGACACTCTGCGCTGGTGTTGGCGTTGTTGTTGATGTTCCAGGCAGCTGGAGCAGAAACAATGAACCCAGATGAAACCATTCTATTTTTTAACACTGACATAATTTTCCAGTAACAAAGTAAATAATACGAACACAGAATATGTCCCTCATTTCATTTCTAAATTGCCTTCCACATACATTTTAAACTTTGAATAAAATTTGTGTTTGGGTGAATTTATTATAAAATACTGAGGTTCTTTGTAACTTGTGTGTTTGTACAAAATTTTGCAATAAATTGGTAAAGAAAGAGCTAAACAGAAAAGATGTGAATTTGAAAGGATATTGTAAAGGATTAAGGTAGTAGCTGGTGTATTAATTCAGTGTTAAGTATCTCCGGAGTGTCCATTTTATCTCAGATTGGACTGCAGCGCTGAGGTTGTCTGTGACAACAGAATTATTTATTTCCAAAACACAGCTGAGCAAAGGGGTGGAAGATTCAGATTAGACAGACCAGACGCTGTCTGCCTACCATGCAAGTGTGTGTGTGTGTGTATGCGTGTGTGTGTGTGTTTGCGTGAGTACTGTATATGTGAGTGTGTGCGCACATATGTGAATCATTAAGTGAAAATAAGTGAACATACAGTGACAGACACATGTATCTGTCTGTAAATGCAAACTCAGTAAAGTCTCTCAGTAAAACATCAAGTGTCTCAGTTTGCCACAAAATGACAAGACATCTGTTACTTGATCAGTTGAGATTTGCATGCAAATAGTTTATGCATAAAACAAAATCACAGTAAAATTCATATTAATAGATGTTTCAGAGTGCAATCGTAGTGTCTAGTTTGCATAAATGGCTCATTTTTGTTATCATTAATATGCATCTTGTAAAATAATTCCTTTAGAAAATAGGACTGCACATACAAAATTTAATGCAAATTCAAACTTTTGTTTTTTTTCCTTTTCTTTTTTCTTTCTCTCTTTCTTTCTTCTTCTTCTACTCCTTCTTTTTTTTCTTAACATGATATATGTGTCTGATTTTTCAAAGACATCACGTTTCAGCATCGAATTTGAGACATTTTGATAACTAGACCTGCTGTGTTGTCTTGAAGATGCCTTTATAGTTTAATAGGTTCTACTGGCACCCTTTTGCCATGAGAGCTTGCAGTTTCTAATGACTCTTAAATTTCCTTTTCAGTTTTCAAACATTAGTAAGGCACAAAATCTGTAGTCTGCTCTGCATCCTGGGACTCACCTTCTCTTTTCGTGTATGCAGAGCTTTGCAGGTTAGGTACAATTTCATCAAAACTACACATAAAACATCGCAGGAATCTCTAAAAATCATCCTGCTACAGGTGTGCAGTGCTCTGTTCCAATGGTATAAAGTTACAGCAAATAACTTGTATTATTGCACAAACATCATAAGTAACTGTAGGGGAAAAGGTGACACTTACCTCCTGCAGGCACTTGCCAAGCCAACAGCAGTGACAAGGGACTGACCCCAGAATGGCAAAAAAGCGTGACTTTATAAACACCTCCTCTTTAAAGCTGCCTCTGTGTGTATGTGCGGGTGCATGCCGCCTGCTGATGGGTGGGACTAAAATATGCATGCAAACACACACATGCAGACATGCACACTCTATTTCTCTCGGAAACACACATCCAACATAGCGATGCGTTTTGGTCTCACTCATAATATTGATAGTAAATACAGCGGCTTAGTATGTGCAGAAAACCAGTCACACTTTGTCTTTATCCAACCAGCATCTTATCACGTTTAATGTCTGTGTTTGGAGGTCAACAAAGGCTTGGATTACACTCCCTGGCCTGCCTGCCTGCTCACCTTCAACACCGCCGGGGCAGAGGGGCAAACTTTGGATCATGTCTGCTTTCATCTTTACTTCCTCTTCCTTTAATGTGGTCAGTATCACGTATCCGTCCCTTGCCTGAAACTGAGGCCTGAGACATGAAACTTATAAGTCACCTATACACTAGAGTTTGGTCAGAATGAACAGAGGAAAAAAAGCAGAGTTAATAGGACTCACTCTCCGACCGGGATGTAAACGGAGCAGTCTTCTTCATTTTTGTTCTGTTAGAGTGAAAAACACAGATGAAAAAAGACATTTTATCACTTTGAAATCCAAATCTGGTTACAATTACTGGTTTTATTTATTAAAGGGTAATTTCACCGAAGTAGTGTTGCAGTCTCATAAAATTGGAGGAGTCAGAAGAAACAGACGGAACAAAGAAATAGTGAAAATTGAGGCATCTGAGGCCATGAGATCCTGCCTTTCAATTTGCAGTTAAAGCTAGGGTAGGCAATGTCAGGAAATCAAGCTAGCTGCAGCATCAGACTCCTATGCAAGCAACTCCGCTCCTCCTCCCCTTCCAGTTTTTGCTCACATTTTATTTCATTTGTTGTTGCTCTCTCTTTTAAGGTCAGTTTACACTAAAGACTCACAATGAGGCAAAATGGTTGCAGGGAGAGTTGCAGCTGAGTAAACTGGTTGACTCGACAATTGACGGTGTCACTAGAGGCCAGTTTTAGAATGTAAGGTACATCACTTGTTTCAACAGCCAATCAGCTTGTAGCAACGTTACCTGTCACTAAGAAACATAGCGTAGAGCAGCCAATTGGAACACAGGCTTTCTGAAATGACCCATGATTGGCCAAAATAGTGCCCTTCATGGTCTTCATTTTCTAAAGTCAGAATGTCAAGGAGAGGTGCAGAAGTCTAGTGTTCTTTCAGACCACCTGAATTACAACATGCTGAAAGGTTATTATAGTATTTTTGCCCAATGACACCAAAACTAAACTGCCTACCACAGCTTTAAGGTCAAGCTCCATAATCTTTCTAACCCATGCAGATGCAGTTTCTTTCCTCTTTTTATAGAAAAAGCAGAAAAATAGCTTAAAGGAAACTGAGTAGACTCTTCAGGAGTCTATGCAAAACATTTAATATGTTCTTATTTCTGCTATTTCTGCTGAATTTGAGGACCAGTGTATGGGATTTAGTGCCATCTAGCAGTGAGAATGCAGATTGCAACCAGTAAAATACAATACTACACTCCCCTCACCCCTCTCTGTCAAGAATGTAGGAGAACGTATGATAGCTGTTAAGTAAAGCAAAATGTTAAAGGCCCTCTGTAGAGCCAGCGTTCAGTTTGTTCATTCTGGACCACATGGAGGAGCAACATGGCAGACTGCGTGGAAGAGGCCCTGCTCCCTTTATAAATACAAAAAGCTTCATTTTAAAGATAATTAAAACACAGCAAATCTTATTTACAGGTGATTATACACTAATGAAAACATACGCTGATTATGAATAAAATGATCTTATTTCTGACATATTATGTCAGCACACCCCTCTTAGTCTTACACACTGCACCATTAAAGGTATACTGTATATTAATGATTTAAAGTAGATTATAAAGGACTGTGAAATGTTAAATCTTTCACACAGTGACAGCGCTCCTAAGCTCCGCCTTCTCACCTTCGCACAGCCCGTCAATCACAAAGTGAAGTGGGTGTGAATGTAAGATTGCGAGTTGTGAAATGTTACAGAAATCACTGCACACAACCACTGAAACTGGATGTTTAAGAGGTTCAGAAGGAGCTTCCAGAGCTATTGCATCCTCTGTCAAATGCTGCCTTAAGGCATTCATTAAAAAAATCCATATTTGAACTTTGAAAATGCTCTATCAGATGTTGTGCAATGTTTTTTTAAATTCTTCGTCTTTTAAATGAGATGTGTGAGTAGTATTGAATTAATCACTGTAAGTCACCACCTGCACACCTGCTTAGTCTCTTTAAAAAAAAAGGAGGATACCAGTCTGGTTTGCTAAAACGCATCACAGGCTAAATTGAGGCCAGAATTTTGTGAGTGTTTTTTTATTATACTGTGTGTCATTTGATGGTTTGACGGGAGATTTTTGTGCTGCTCAACCAAAAAGAGGTTAGTGATGGCAGGATTCTGTAAACACAGTGTGAACAAAGAAGGAAGGACTGAACCCTGATCAGACAATCTCTCTAGAGGTTGGCATATGACAACATACGTGCACGTTAATACTGAATGTGCACATAAGTATGTGAAGAGTACCGTGTGTTTGTGTGTGTGTGTGTGTACATGCGAAGATGGTAGCCTGAGACAAAGTCACACCAGTAAAAGAAAGAGAAAGAAACAGCGAGAGAGAACAGAGGTCGTTAAGCTTTCCAGACACCACGATCCTTTGCAAGTTTAATTCTTTTTAAATGAATTTAGGTGTTAAATGAACCCGTGTTGGAGCTAAATTAAATTCCACAGCTATCATTAGAAAGGTTTCTATTAAAGAGCCTTGTGTTGGAAATTGGCTCCAAGAGCCATCTTGGCCCGATAAAGGAAGGAATATTTCTAATTTCCTACTAGCTGCACTCGTTTTGACCCCAGGGGTTCAACAAAGCAGCAAAATAGCTCATTAATTGTATCTGAAAGCAGGCTGCCAAAGAAAAGCACCACAATGTGTAACCTCTGATGATTTGTGTGAAAGAACATTCACACTTACAAAACTATGCAGCTCCATATCCCAGTTCTGTTTCAGCATGGCACAAAGATCCTGAATTATTAACAAAACAATGTGTGCCGTTCCAGAATTAATTGGCCATCCGAACTCCTCACTCCTGTCACCAGTTACTCATTGTTTTCAAGGCTGAAAACATAATCTATGCAGCACGTGAATACAAGGTAAATATAGAACTAGTTACAACTTGTGCAAATGTCAAGGCAAGAAACAACCCTAATATCACACAATGAGATTTTAAAAAGGCAAAGGGTAATGTCGATGACGTGTGCCGAAAAACCTGAGATACTCAAGCAGACTTAATTTCCAACATGTGAAGATTTGTTCAACTTAATGTTAATTAATCTCTTTACATATGGCTGCGTGCCGAGCCAAGAAAGCAGTTAAGGGAACCTTTTATCAGACCAAGACCTTAGATTATTGCTGTCTTTATTGTCACCAGACTCACCGCTCTTCATGTACTTATTATACTTTCACAGTGCCGTGCAGATCGGTGGTCGACTTAGACAATTAACCTTACTTACATCTTCTAAAGTATTCATGAGGAATACAAACCTCAAGACAAAGCACAGACAAACAGAACTTATCAGTTGTTGAAAGACGCCAGTTTACAGAGGATCAAATTAACACCAGCAATGTTGATGCACAAGATTAAAAAAAAATTGTTTAGGTGACTTGGCAGACTAATGTTAACTAACACTGTCAAGCACACTGCTGATTTGTTTGCAAACAGTCAGGATAAAACAGGAGAAAAACAAGCTTAAGAGCCAACCAAAATTTTAGCTTGTACTCGCTGTTTAGCCAGAATAAATGGATCAGCATTGGGATTCAGTGCAAGTTTTTAAGCAAAACAGTGCCCTAGAAAAAGGTTACAGGTTGCATAGTTTGCCTCACAGATTTTAAAATCTTTGGGTAATGAATGAAGGCTCAGCACTTCTCCTTTTGCAGCTTTGCAACCAAAAAACAGAACACGTCTTTGCCATGAAATTCAGCTAGCAAACCAGTAGCTATACGTAGCAAGTTTAATTTGATCTTACCGAATTCTCTGAAAAACTCCTTACTACATGAATCTGTACAGAAAATAATTCCTTGCATCATGTGCATATCCAAACAGTGTGGTTTATGATAGAGCCCAACCAATATGGGATTTTGGTGGCCGATGCCAATATTAGGGAGTAAGAAAATTCCGATATCTGACATATCGGCCGATTTTCTATGTATAATATTTCTAAAGTGGTTATCAAATACGTGCGATTAAAGATATGTAATGAGGGCAGGATATCTAACAAACTTTATTCCGAACATCACTGCATTGAACAGTTAACACTTCACTTAATACCAATTAAATAATAGACTGCCCTCTGCTGGACAAGCTACGTGATTACACCATTTTAAATCACTGGTCCAAGCATTTTTTCCAGCCTTAAAATCTGCACTTATCGGAGAACATATACACCAATACCGATGTAACTGCAATAGGCCAATATCAGCCAATAATATCGACAAACCGATATATTGGTCGGGCTCTAGTTCATGAGTGTAGACACGAAAACAAAACTGAGGCAGTTAAAAAAACAGCTAAAGAAAGTTTTATTTGGCTTTTCTCTGCCACTTATTTATTGTTTGGACCAACCCTGCACCACAGACTTCTTGTGAACCCTAAGCATGACTTGTCTGACCTTTCTCTTCCTGCCTTTGGCCCCTAGGCCCAGTCCACATCATCTAATAGAGATGTTGAGCAGAAGAACACAGAGGAGAGTGAGCTAAAAGTCTCTCTGAAGAAAGAAGCAGATTATATATAGCCACTGATTAAGGCAGAGATGGGAACATGACCTACATGCATACCAACATTTTCTCTCACTTTCTGCTACAGAACAAGCCATCGTCCAGGACCAGGACTCTACAACTGGGAGAATCACTCTAATTATAACACCAGAGTCAGATTTCAATGCACACCTCATTAATATTTCTCTCATTATTGGGTTAATAATGTTTTTAGAGGCGTGGGGGACTTGGGAGAGCCACTGACGTGCCGGCGAACCTTTCGCTTTCTGTGCACCTGTCAGGCAGGTAAAAGCGACTGCTCTGATCCACTGTGCCTGTATCGTGTATCAGATTATAGTTAAAATAGATAACTCCCTTTCACACACACAGCCTGTGTTCTCAAAATAGCTGTTCCCCTGGGAGACTCAAGGGGGATGAGAGGAGGAAGGGGGAGGGAATGCTAAGTTAGGGAGAGAAAGAGAAGGGGAGAGAGAGGGCTTTCTCCTTTCCCATCAATCTTTTGAATCCTGTCCCACTGATGCCAATGACCGTGTATGCAGCCGGCTCCAGCAGCAGCAGCATCAGCAGCGGCAGCCGCAGGGAGCAACGCTCGCTGAGATTCAATCCAGATCCTTTTACCAGCCACCTGAGGTTGATTTAACACCCCTGTTCCTGGACAGTGAAAGTGGCTGATTATACAGCCAGCAAGTCAGTCGCTCATCAGTTTTCCTCCCCTCATCTCCCCTTGCTCCAGCCCATTACCCAGGACTGCTGCGCTGTCTGGGCCTCATGCAGACACGGAGAGGACGTAGAGAGGCAGGTCATAAAGGCAAGACAAGATCAAAGGCAATAACAGTGTGTGTGTGTGTGTGTGTGTGCTTGTGTGTGTCTGGAGGGGGGGATGAATCAGCATGATTGTGTGTATGTGGTCTTTGCGAATAAATATTCATCTGTTTAAAATGTTGACAGGCTTGACAGTCAGCTGTCAGAGTCAGAACTTTTCACACTGCTGCAGAGTGTCATCAAGCGTGTTTATATTCTGTGTCCAACTGATCATCCACAGTTACTATGTGTGTGTACGTCTGTTTGTGAATGTGTGTTTTAATGCAAAAGGGTGTTTGGACATAAATTATGGAGTTCACATCCACTCAATGGGGAGGGTTAGTCTAACCATGCTGGGGAGCTGAAGCCTCAGCAGCTCACTGCGGCTCCTTCCTGTTCCATTACTACCTGTTATATTGAAACACTCATCGACTGTCAGAAACGCCCGAAACGACTGTGTCTTTTTCTGCAAAGGCTTTTCTGATAACTGGCAGTCCATGGTGACAAATGCATTTCCTGTGACCAAGATGAATGCTGTGATTTGTTTTGTGTCAAATTTAGTCATTACACATAAACGCATACATACACACACAGTCATGTACACAAGCAGCCAAACCTGCAGATAAAAGCCTAGAAAGATTTTTATTTTTGCCTTACTCAGTGTACTGTAGATTTGAGTTTTTATGTTTTTCCCCTGTGGCTTTTTATGTGCATTGACAGATGGGTTATTGGTGACCTCATCACCTCAGCATATGTCTGTTCCGCAGGTGAACCGATCGACAGGATACAAGCAGGAGGGACTACTGAAAGGCTGCTGGCTGTTCACTTCCAGTTGTAACCACGCGAAGAATAGTCTCACTTACTGCACGTTAATGAAGCTGAAGAAAAAAACATTTTTAAACATATTTTACTTTCACCTACATGCTTTTGTTTTGCTTGTGTGGGTTGCAGTTCAAAAGGACAACCATTGTGCTGCATCTGTTTTTGTGTTTTTTTAACATATTGAGTTAATGAGAGGAAGCCTACGTTTTGGTTGTTTTTGATTCGAATCTAGGTTACAGTGAATGGTGCTGCAAAGGTCGAATACTGTGCAGATCATAATCAGATTTATGTTGGAAAGAACAGAAACAAGACTAGACTCAGTTAATAAAAAACGGGTACATTCTCATTTCATCACAATATTTTCAGAGAGCATGTGTGACTATTGGCTGCTCTGCACTGCGCCTTTTAGCTAGAGGTGACATTGGTATGAGTAGATTGGCTGTTGAAACAAGTGATGTGCGATAGGCGACACCATCAGCCAGCTTGGGGTCGAGCTGAGATGAACTCCGCTGCAACTTTTCCTGAAACTGTTTCGTCTAGTCATGAGTCTTCCGTGATAGAATACAGTCAGATTCTGATTGGAAAAACAAAGACATTTTTTCTTACTAAAAGCACATAAAGTCTAAATTTACAGTACGTATTCTCTTAGATTTTTTTTTTTTCAATTTTAGATATTTTCTATCTGGTAATGAAATACTGTATATCTTACAGTTGGGGTTGAAGAAGTACACCAGCAGTGTTGGGGAGTAACTACTTACATGTATTGAAATTACGTAATTTCATTACAAAATAAATGTAACTGTAATTAGTTACAGTTACTAAGAAAAAAATGTGTAATTAAATTACAGTTACTTTTGGAAATGCTAATGATTACAAAGGTGGCTACATTTGAATAATTTCTGTAAATTGCTTTGGCTATATGTTAAATATTCATTTTGTTGCTTTGCATGTTTTGATGTGCAAAATACCTTATTTCACCATTTCCGGTCAAGGCCATTTAGTAAAGTTTGATGCTTTTCTGATGCTTTTAATTAATTTTCTTGTTTGAAGTTGCAGTGCCGCACGTCTGTCATTAACACTGCCTGGTTTAAACATTTGAAAATGGTTAAAAGATGAAAACATTTGTCAAAAATGTAAAAAGTAATCAAAAAGTAATCAAATGTAACAAGTTACATTACCTTGATAAAGTAATTAAAATAGTTACATTACTTATTACATTTCAAATAGGGTAACTAATAATCCGTAACCTATTACATTTCCAAAGTAACCCTCCCAACCCTGTACACCAGTTCCAGAATACTGCAGTATGAAAATTGACAGTTATTGTACCACGTACATCTGCCTGTCTATGGTAGTGAATGTCATTTCTGTCAAAGCATTATATGTTGTAAAATTCTAAAAACAGAAATGTGCAACATTTGGCTAGAAATAAAAGGTCTGACTTCATGTCACAGACATCTATGTAGCTAATTATATTGCAGAAATATGCGTTGAAGTTAGCATGCTAACCTGCTAGCCCCAGACTGTCCTGTGTCCAGTGTAACGTCCTTATTAACTCATCTCAAAACACATTTCCATCAAACTTGACAAAATTGAGAAAAGTGTGGAGGGAGAGAACTGGGAAGCTGCTGGACTCACCACAAACGCAAACACTCATCCGGTGCTCCAAACTCCTGTTTCAGTTAGACTGATCTACTAATACCACCTCTAGCTGCACAGTTAACTGAAGTAACAAGGTAATGGCAGCTACTAGCAACAGCCAAGAAGAACTACAGCAAATAGTATACTGAGCAGCAGTTTGAGGGTACCCGTGTGATACACTGTCCCAAATCACTTTTAAACATCTCGCCTTTAAGGTTTATCCTAACTAATAAAAATAATTTTTTAATACTGTGTAAAGTGATACTGTGATATTTTCTGAGATGTTTTTCCGATCATGGCACAACCATGTGTCTGCTTAGAGGAAAGGTGCTGCATTCGAGCACCTCCAAATGATTTTGTGAGCCATGAACATGCAACATAATTGCAAATGACTGTCCTTGGTTCGCAATGAGGATCACTATTGTCGGAGCAGTTGATAGACTCTCAGTGCTGCTGCCTTTTGTGTGTGGACATAATGGCTCCACACTCAAACACATTGTTAGGGGTTCACAATTTACATAATGCTTTCACCTTGGCATTTCAATCCTTTTTCATGTGCGGTACAAAAGACTCTCTTATAATACTTACAATACATATATACACACACACACATACGCAAATATGGTAGCACAGATAAGGTCAGGTAACCATTTCAGGCCTTACTTGATACAGAGACTAATGTCTGAAGACTTGTGTTTGACTTTTAAGTTGGTTAAGTTGAGTCGAAAACTTTGACACACTGACCATAATCAGAAGACTACAGGTCTTCCACAAGTCTGAAATAACTACTGTAATGTTAGCTTAAAGGACAGAAAGTTTCAGCTCTATCAGTCAAACATGTCACTTCTCAACAGGGAAAACCAAAACATGCTTTATTTGAAAAAAAGCCACAAGGTCACATCTTGATGAGGTGCAGCATGAAAGCACACAGGTTATTGTGTCCAGTTTTCTAGACTCTGAGCATTTCACTCCCAATACTGAACACTGTAGGATATAAAGCACTTTAGATACAAAATAAACACATTTTAAAGCTCTTGGCTTGTGGTCCTATCTGTAGGGGTTTATTTGCGAATAAGAATCTTAACTGATATTTTATTCAACAGTTTATGGCAATGTGGATCCTCATCTATAGTTAATGGATAGGTTCCTACT
>JAPZDX010000012.1:9704157-9724366 GCA_029783625.1 Naso annulatus | reverse complement strand
ACGTAGTGTTGCTTTAAAAGAGAGGGCAACAACAAACAAAATGAAACACAAGCCAGAGCAAAAACAGGTAGGAGAGGGGGAAGCGGAGTTGCCTTCTAAGGAGTCTCAAGCTACAGCTAGCTTGATTTCCAGACATTGCCTAGCCCAGCTTTAATGCCTAGGGAGCTTAAATTAAGGCCATAATCACTGACCTTCAGGACTGACCTCTTGAGATAAACTGATCTCTGCAGGATGCATGCTTTTCTTAAGGTGAAAATTAACACAACTTCATACCTCTCTGCTGTTCTACTGCTAAGGTATTGGCAATGTGGAATCTTGGGTTCTCATCCACACATGAAATTAGATTATCAGTAAAACATCACCTCATAATTATTTTGTTTTTAGCCGTGGCAGAGTCAGGGCTGTATGGATGGCAGTGTTTATCTGTTATTTATCTTAACAACTACTGGATGGATTGGCAAAAAAAAGTTTGTACAGACATTCATGGTCCCTAGGAGAGTGTACCAACAACTTTGGTCATCTTCTTTCTTTACCTCCAGGAGCATCATCAGGTCTTGGGTTCTTGCCCTTGCATGAAAATAGATTGTCAGTTAAAAATCACCCTTTGTTTTTAGCCACAGTAGCAGCAGAGCTGTATGGATGGCAGAGTTTATCTGTTGGTCTACCACTTTGATGTGGACATAATCTAAATTAAGATGGTGTACATAAAAAACCTGCATGTTTGCCTTATCATTGTGAACAAGTTAGCGAGGTGATGTCAGTATTCTGCTAAAAGCACTGCCGTATCCAAGTAGAAGTTCACAGAGCTGTTGCCTGGCTGTAAACTCTGAGTCTTGATCCAACGTTAAGATGTGGACATGGACTCACAGTAATAGAAGAAGTCAGTACAGTCATGTTGCTCATGTTTGTCATAACTGACAGTATCGTTGCTACTCTGAACGTCATGAAAGAATGTTTAGATCAACCACAAATCACCATAGTAACCACTCCACTGTTTACTTCTTTGTTTTTCATATCTTTGACTCATATGGTTAAAAGTATGGGAACTGGCAAGCTTTCATGTACTGTCCCTATTCTTAGGGTATTAAAAATATAACATTCTTATTTGTGATTTTCTAAAGGATATAGCATTAGTACAGGATGTTGAGGTGAGATGAGGTTAATGACCTGGTTGTTCTATGGCACTCTATATTTAATTATGCAGAACTATCGCTGGCATTTCAACAATCCACTGCATTTTTCCCCTTGTGACTCACTTCTGCAGCTGCTCCCTCTGTGGCTTTCAAAAGGAAGTTAGTCTCTGGCAATGCTCATATTTGGCACACAAAGCCGTGCAGTGATCCAATATACCCTTTGTTTTGGGAAAAGGCATGTGAGTCCTTACTTTAAAGAGGAAATATGTAGTCATGGCCCTGAATTTATGTTTAAAACATTTCAAGAATTTCAAGAAGTAACAGTTCTGATGTTGTGTCAAAGACATTTATGTGTTGTGTTGCAGAGATATCTACTGACGTTAGCATGCACGTAGCTAGCCCTGGTCCTTCCCGTGTCGTAAAATCCTTTTCTATGTCTAGGGGCAATAAAATTGCACAGTCCCCTGTAGTTTTAGGTGGAGATATGAGCGAATTGTTTAACAAGCATTATTAGCTTTTAAGTGTAATAAATGAAAGTTAATTAACTCCTTAGTACTAAAATTTGAAAAATACAACTGTCAACTTTCTGGATTCCTTGTTTCTCCCTTTTACTGAACTAACCTAAGCTCTGCTGTGAATCAACAGAAATAGAAATCACCAAAGAGGTCTTGATTTGGACAAATTCACAGAGTTAGATGTGAAAGTATTCTGGACATTTGTGAGCAAAAAAGGCGAGGCAGAGCAGAGGGACAGAGTCGATGTCTGTAGGAGAGAGACGGTGGCATCGCTGGAACTTGTGGAGGAATCACCTTGAATCACACCAGGTTCTGGTCTGATTTGGAGCCGTTGACCGTCGGGAGGAGAGCCCAGTGTTTATTTTTTAAAGCTTTTGGGAATAAAAACTGAGTTTAAGTGGATGTTTGGCTCTACACACTGTTTATCCAGGCTGCCTTTCTCTGCCTTTGCTGGCCATCTGTCACTGAACAGCAGCTCTCACTCATTCTTGCAAGGTAAAACATTAAATTGGCAAAATAAAATGAAAATCACCCATCCCAAAAAAAAAAACCCCAACCACCAATGGACTCAGCCTATTGGCTTTACATTCTTTCAATCACCCAACCCTAAGGAATATGTGAAAATGTAATTTTAGTATGTCGTGTTCAGAGGGAATTATTTTTACTGGACATTAAGACCGGAGAGAGATTTAAAATTTGTTGGACTTAAACAGATTTTTCTGGTTTAAAAAAAAAAAAAGAAAAAAAAAGGCAATTACCGGATAATGGAAACTCGGACTTGCTTCCTAAGCGGCTCTGAAATCTGCAGGACTCACTCCAGGGTAAGAAGTTCATGTATCTCCCCTTCCTTAGCATTATACAGATCCTGTCGCCAACACTGCCAGCTGAGAGTCCAGGCATGTGTCAGCAGAAGATAAGTTAGATTGGAACCTGTGCAGCCATGAAACAAAGACAGCTTCCCAAGCAAAGCCTCATAGGTTGCCAAGAACTGTGGCCAGCAGACAAAATCATGAATAATGGAGGTAGACTGTGATGCATAGCAGGCAAGCTCTCAGTGTTTATGGGTATTGTACATGTATGGTGTGTTGTAATAAATAAGCTCTGGTAGATTTGGGTGTTAAGTATTAAGTAATGTTGCAAATGCCTTCCTGTAATCCCTCTTTTTGCTTTCTCCACCCTCTCTGCAGTAAAGCAAGATTGAAGGAGAGGAAAACAGCCTCCCTTTGTGTTGTGCTGGTTTGTATGTGCATTGAAGGGCTGGGTAGGGAGCTGAAGGGAAGAGACAGAGACTGTGTCTAATCAGGGTCCTGTGAATTAGGAAAAGCTAGGAATTTAAAGGGCATTTGTCCAGCTATGGAATGTGAGCAGACCGAATAAATAGTAAACAATGAGGAAAACCCTGAAGACTCCACAATAAGCCTTCATACTCGTTGTGCGTTTCAAAAGGTTTTCCTTCTGTATGAGCAATGGCTCACAAATAAACAGATTTTTTTTTTTTCTGGTAGTATTACATGTAGATGCAGTGATGAAAGTCAGACTGAGTGTATAGCCTTAAGCAGAGTGCTGTATGTGTCAAGAATGGAAAAGCTGATCCAAGCCTATTCAATCTGGGACCAGAGAAGTGACACATCAGAGCAGACAGTCATTGACGGGAACAGGGTTGGGCTGTGAGCCAAGTCTGTGGACAAATTTCTCTTTCAAAAAAATTCTTCGTAACTTAGTGTCCAACCTTTAGGGGGAAAAAGCTAAACAACTGATGGGCAGAAGAAACTTTTACTCACAGTATGTAATCTTTTTATTCTGTGAATAAAAAGTATGCATCCAACAAAGATCAAAAAAGATTTTTTTCTTTGAAGTCAATTAATGTGGAACCTGGAGTGTGTGACCACAGTAAAGACCAGGACCATATGCTACAATCATAAGGTATTTTACATTGCACACAAGACTTTTGTTGAGGTGCTGTGTGGTCATTGGGCTTCAGATATCGCCCACATTTGAGAGGCATTTTTGAATCCTCTTGGGCACCCTGTATTTTCCTGTTTCACCCGTCCATGCTGTTTGATCCGCCTTCACACTGTCCTCAGCGGACTGGATCAGATAACAGCAGCAGAGCCTCGCAGCCTCGTTCCCCTTTTTGTGCCACGAGTCAATATTGTTGGAGATGATGATCACGAAGTCTGTGATCTGTTTTGGAAGGTTGTTAGAACTTTGGTTCTCTGTCCTCAGTCATCCATCATCAGTCCCTATATTTTTCTAACTGTCTTTTCTTAGAAAAGAATTAATTTGTTTTTATAGGACCTGTTTAGTTCTATAGATTTTTAGTCTCTATGATTATGGGTTTTTGTGTTTTTTCAAGGATGTCTTATGTTTCTTTGTCAGTTCTGCTTCAGTTTACTCAGATAGGTGAGTCTTATAATAACAAAATTGTTAGTTACATCAGAGTGCTGCAACTGCTACTGCTGCAGTTGTTGGACCTTGAATTAATTTCACGTAATTGCAGGAAATTCTCAGTACATTATTAGAAGAGGATATTAGGTTTGCAGCAATCCAATACACACCTTATTAAGAGGGCTGGTTATTCACTTTGATGTGACTGATCCACTTTAGATCTGTCAGTGTCTTCTTGCAAATAAATAATCCCTGTATCAGTTACATGCATTCAGTCACAGTGGGTTTCAGTCTTCATTTCTAATGCCGCAGTGAGATCTAGCCTCATGTAACCATGTATACAAATGCTTTTAATTAAAGTCCGCAGTAATATGAACAGATTATTGGTATGGGGAAAAATAAAGGACTGCTATGGGATCAGTACTTAATTTCCACTGATAGGTAAGAGAGCTGAGGTGTGAGAATCTGTGCTAGAACAAAAAAATTGGATGAGTGAATGTGCTGGTTCTAACAGCCAAAGCTCTTCTCCAATATACCACTGTTTGTGATAAGTCATGGATGGTATAATATACGTGTATGCCTTGCTGCAGCGACTACAAACACAGCCAGCAGTTAAATGCTCTGTAAGAACATTGAATCAGCCAGATATTGCTGTGAAGGCCCATAGCACTCTTGACTACACTTTAAAGTTCTTGTAATCTTGATATCAGTCATCAGGAGCTCTGTCCTCACCCCGCTAGAGAGGATACTGTTCTTTCTAATCTCTTGATCCTCTTTTGTTGAAACCTCACTAAGTTAGACACATTGCCAGCTTGGCCGTAGCCCTCCTTCTCTCACTCCTTCTCTCCCTCTCACACTTCAGCCCCTTTACACGGCAGGCCCGTAGGCATCTGCTGAACCTGAAATGTCTTGCTGCTATTATCCCTCCTTTGTCATGAGTTAAACAGAAAACAGGTCTGCCTTGGCGAAGGCCCAGTCCAGAGCAGCTGCCCTGCTAAAGATAGACAGACACATACCATCTGTTGCTCCTTTTTCCTGCTGGTGCTCATTTGCTTGTATTTTTATCCATTTCCTCTCCTTCTCTTCCCCTTTCTTTTATCTTCTCCTTATGTACCACTCTAGCACGAGATGGTGATCATGGCGTGTGAAACACAGTATTCAATTGATTGTTTAAATGGAAGAGAAATGACAGTAGCGTCAAAGTGCTACCTAGAAATCAAATCATCATCATGACTTCAAAGTTCACTGGTGTTGATGTCAGGGTTTTTTTGTTTGTTTGTTTGTTTGTTTGTTTGTTTTTGCTGATTTCTAATGCCTGATGGTAAGATTTGACCAATCCATTGTATAATAACTTTGAAAACAGTAATATATGCACGTTGCTACTCTTACTTTTCAATTTTAGGCAGAATACAGATTTAGTTGAGAACAAGACTAAATGTTTACAGCCATGCTAGAATCTCTGTAGCTGCACTAAAGCAATGAGGTGCTTTGCAATGTGCTAAGGGTAAACATTAGCCTGCTAGCATGCTATTAAGTGCTAACATGATGATGTTTAGCAAGATGTTTTGGCAGTGGCAGTCAGCCTTAAGGTTAGAGAAGCGAGCTTGTGCTTCTCTGGTTCGAACCCTGGGACTGGCAGGGTTGATTTGGGTGGGGAAAGTGAGGCACTGCTTGCCCGACCCTCATTACCACCGCTGAGGGCCCTTGAGCATGGCCCTTAACCCCGAACCGTTTCAGTGTAGCTGTTCAGTGGCCGCAGATCAGACTGGGGTTGTACTGGGCAGCTTTCAGTGAATGTGATCAGAGTGTTCCTGAAAAAGAGTGCTCCCTCTTGGTGAAACACCTCTTACTAAATAAAGTTTTTTACAAAAAGGGGAAAAAGCATCCTTATTACAACATTCGTCATCTTAGTTTAGCATGGTAGCATGCATGCATTAATTTTGTATGTATTTGGTCATAAACCAAAGACAAAGTAATATTTTGCTCAGATAATGCCATTAGATGGAAATCAGAACTTCACCAAAGGTATTGAAATTGATTGTGTGGGGGATATAAAAATAAAAAAAGTTCAAGCCACCAGTCTTTTAACTGAATACAGTTTATACTGATAAATGCAGGCTACAATAGACCAGTGATAGAGAGGAGAGCCACTACAAGTCAGCTCATTATTCAGGTGCTTCTATGATGACTCCTTTCTTAATACTTGCTTGAACAAAGTCCAGTGCAGTCTTCGGATCATCGAACGTGTGTGTGGCACCGCCTGCCAGAGTATAATCTTCAGGGTAGCTGGGAACAGCAAACCGAACTGGACACCAGGGTAGGTGTGTAGCTGGTGTTTCACACCAGCAAAAGCAGCCCGCTTCTTGGCGACTGAGGCAGTGTAGTACGGAGAGATGAAAATCCTCTTGCCCTGGTACAGCAGAGGAGATGTACAGGACGCCTCGTTTGAGCATGGCAAGATCTCCTTTCGGACGTGGAAGAAGTGAACCCTGATAATGAAGAGCCGGGGTGGATCTGTTCCTTTAGCTTTAGCTCTGTGACTATGGTGTGACCTGTGAAGAAGTGGAACTTCATCCAGGTCCAGAACATCTTTTAATAATTGGGCAACAAATTCGGTCAGGCGCGGCCCCTCCAAGTTCTCTGCAATTCCCCACAGATGAATATTGTTCCTCCTGGACCGGCCCTCCAAATCTTCACACTTGTCGGTCAGCAGCTTCACCTGGGCAGTTAGCGTATTTACTGTGGATTCCAGATCAACCAGCCGGTCACTGTGGTCCGAGGACGCGCGCTCCAACTCTCTGATGGTCGGATGTTGGTTGTTGACTTTCTGCTGCAAGGGCTTAGTCAAATTCCCCATGTCCTTTCAAACAGATGAAATCTCCCCCCAAGCTCAGTTGCAAGCTTATTATACCACAAACATATGTTAAATGCTAACTTCCCCTTTAGTGCTATCTCTTACTCTTCTCCTCTTTCCATCTCTTCAGGCACAGCGTAAAGAGCTGTTTATTCAGGAGCGCTATGGCAGATACAACCTCAGCGACCCCTTCCTGGCCTTGCAGAGAGACAGTGAGGCTGTGGGGGGCCAGAACAAGGACCCTGGCTGTTCCTCCCCCACCTCCAACCCTCTGGTGGTTCTCAAGCTGGTGGTGAGCCACTGCAGGAGGATGCAGGAGAAGATGTTGGCCCAGCTGGCTGCGGCAGAGAGCAGGCACAGAAGGGTGGGTGTGGATATGTGGTTCTTAATTATGGGAGGCAAAAATGAGCCGGTTCCTTATGCGGATTTTAAAAAAATCCATTGGCAAACATAAAAGACAAAAGCTGGCATTAATGGTGGAAATTATTAGAAAAAGTGAATGGAAAGGGGAATAAGTAAAATGCAATGAGGATGTTTTTTTATTAAAAAATACAACGTATAAAAACTGAATTTATAAAGTTCTTCTTTGTTTCTTTTTTTTTTTTGTAAGGAACAGCAGAATAACAGACTAACATCATTCTTTTTAACATGAACTATTTCCAAGAGGCAGACAGGCATCCAAAAGTAATTTCACGTGTGGGCTAGCAGACAGGAACAAAGAAAAACAAAATACCTGCACACTGATGTCACCATTCCAGTTTTTTGTTTTTGGTTCGTGTCAGATGGAGGTTAGAGTGTGAGCAACACCATTATTTGTTGACAGTAAAGAAACTCAACGTGTTACTGTCACCTGACTCATCAAGAGTTAAAAATGTACCCATGGACAATTACAAACAGTTGTTATATTACAACCATTGCAATCAAAATATTCCTTATACTCATGTTAATGTTACATTAGTTTTACGTGACACACATCAGTAATGAGTTAGATCTTAAACCTTTGCTCTTACTTAAAGAACTATAAACTGATCCAAGTCCCAATTTATTATCAAGTAATAGTTTTAAGTTTATGAGCAGAGACAACACTAAAGCATTTCTTTTGCAGAAAAGAAAATGAGGCAGAAGGTAAACCTGTTTTAAATATCATTGAAAAAAAATCTAATGTGAAAGTCAGGCCTCTTATCATTTTGGTATTTAAATGCCACTGCACTTGTAATATCTCAAGAATTACTGATGTTATTAATATTTCCAATGCATCTTTTGGAACTGAACAAACACAAAGCACTCCATTGTTTGAGGCTTTGTAAAACCTCAACGAGAAAACTGTACTTTTCAGGCGGAGCTCAACACCACTCTCATTTAGGTGAGTGGTTGTTGTTGATGTAGTTGTTCAGCTTAACTGGCATCAGCATTTTTTGCTTATAATCTAGTAATTATATTGCTTTAAAGTGACTGTGGCCTCAATATCAGGTGGAGAAATTCATGTGAGATCATTTCATTCCTGACTCTCTGTCTCCCCACTGTGTTTGCCTCAGGTCATTGCAGATCTGGAGGAGGAAAAGAGGAGGCATGCTGAGGATGCAGCAGAAGGAGATGATGTCACTTACATCCTGGAGAAGGAGAGGGAGCGCCTACAACAACAGGTGCTCTACGTTTAATAGTGATGTGGTTTGCACTGCAAATATTTGTGGGAAATGTTTTAAAAGAAGTGGAATCAAAAGATTTAAAGTACCACCCACATTGTTATAAGCAAAAACATAACTATCTGATACTTTCACATTTATGTAAATAACTAGCCAACAATTGAAACAACACTAAAAGCCACCTTGTCAGCACACTGCAAATCAGCCCTAAATTCCGCTGCACGTTCAGACATATTTTTTACTCTTGTAACTGTTGTTCACTTTGATGGTGCCTTGTTAGGTTAGGTTACTCCGGCTTGACAAACGCCAACAGCTCATGGAAGCCTTCTGCTTCCACAAAACTTAATGGGAGTGTATCTCCCTTGTCGTACCAGGCTGGTCTTCTCAGCTCTAGTATCATCACAATAATGAGCGCCAACAGTGCTAGCAAATGATGTGATGTGAGACTACCTGTTGTCTGTCTCTGCTGGTTTCTCTTTGTTTTTAAGCGCATGTGGTTAAACATGAAACTAGTATTTCTATGATATGCATGTTTAATGTCACATATCTCGCATTGCACATTATCATTGTTGTTTTTGTATTTAAGTATTTCTAGGTAACACTTATCCTGGTCACAGCTGACGTGGTGCATGTAACAGCAACTGAGTTGAACTATAGCCCAGAACAACATGTCCACAGCTGCGCGAGTAGTAAAATGTTACTCGAAAAATGATATTAACAAAAATTACTCGAGTACTTGTACCCATCCCTATTTGCTACTTCTGACAAGCTTGATAATTGTGTGTCTCTGTCTTTGTAGCTGGAATTTGAGCGGAGCCAGGTCCGGCGGTTGGAAAAAGAACAGCGGCGGATTACTGACCAGCTAGAAGAAGAAAGGGCTCAGCACAAACAGCTCTCCTGCGCTTTGGCCAAAGAGTGCAAGTGGGCAAGTGCCAGGGCTCTGGAGGAAGGTCACCGGCTCACTGAGCTGAACCGTAAATTTGACAAGGTATTAACATTTTGAATCCAAGCAACACGATTCATTTCCTTTTGTTGTTACAAATGTTTGGCCTGGTTATATTTTGCACTCTGGGTGAACAGACTTTTCCTCCTGCAGGAGAAGGAGGCTTGTCAGGCCCTGAGAAAGGAACTGGAGGATGAGAAGAGGAGAACTCTGAGAATGGAGGCGAGGGTGGAGGAGCAGCTGGCTGAGTTTGACACGGAGCGGGAACAGCTCCGCTCGCGTTTGAAGAAGGAGGAAGCTCACTGCTGTCAGCTACAACAACAGGTGTGAACACTTGAACACAGTCATCATGCAGGTGGCAGTGGATTGCACATTTTGCATACTAACTACCTCAATTCATTTCCTCTTATCTCAGTGCAAGAGATGATTAGCTTGTTTTGCCCAGCAACATGCCTGTTTGGAATTAATCTCTTTTTTTCCCATTGTAACATCAGGTGGATGAGCTGAAGAGGAAGCTGGAAGAGGTGAATATGATTAGAGATGTTAAGGAGGTAGTTGCAACTCCAGTGGAGGCACAAGAAAAGGAATGGGCCACAAAAGTTCTACCAGGAAAGACAGCTGTAGACTCTATTAAGGTCAAGGTCATTGAGGAACATAGAAACCAGCAACCTGTGCAGCCAAAAGTCAACGGTCACCACAGTCCAGCGGAAACCAACGGACATCATGGTTCAAACAATGCCCTCTCAGAGAAGATCTGCCAACAGAATGGGAATGAAAATTCTCCAGTTCACCAGACCCAGACATCACTCTCCTCCTGCAGCACACCTCCCTCCATTCTTCCTCCTTCCTCCCCCTGTGCCTCACCTGTCCTTGCCAAACGACCACCAGGCAGTCCAAGCCCTGGTAACTATCAGTCTTCCTACCAGGCTGGGATCAACCAGCGCTTCCATGCTGCTCGTCACAAGTTCCAGGGTACTGTTGAACCAGAGCCTCAGTCACAGGTCACACAGCCTCCTCTATCGCCAAAGGATGTTTCCCCAGTGACTAGCAGCTCCTCCGTAGAAGCCAGCCCAGTCAAGCAGATGGCCCGGAGCACAGTCACCCAAGTACTGTCTCGCTTCACCACCGTCCAGCAGAATGCCACACCGAAGCTCGCAGCACCGAATAATTCACCGTTCGGTACAGACTACCGCAGCCTTGCGGCACCTTTGTCTCCAGTCATTGGAAGGGCGGCAGGAGCACTTCCTCAAGGGATCAGATCACCCACCATTCCCAGGGCTGACAGGGGCAATCCTCCACCCATACCCCGCAAGAAGCCTGGCCTGGCCCAGGCCCCTCCTTCCCCGGCAGCAGCGCCCAAGTCTGGGAGTCATTTCGCCGACAGCCCCCTCTCAGGAAGCTGTGGACTCACCTCAAGCCAGGAAGGAGTCAAAGAACTGGACATGGTGGTTTCTTCTAATTAACTGATAATTTGATTTGTCAATAAATTAGTTTAAATTAGCTGCTGCTCTGCTTGTGACATTATGGTTTAGTCCACATCTCATAAGTATGATTTAGATATTGTTTTGTACATGATTTATATCTTATTTGTATTTGAACAGAGGTCCCTTCAAACACTGTTATAATTGTATTTATTAGATTTTTTTAGTGGGCTATGCTGAGGCAATATTTTAGCCGAGGGTTCAGGGCCAGTTACAACTAAGTTTAGTTTTCAAAGTGCCATACTTTGGATGGACACAGCGTACTTTTACAATATATTGAGTCTTTTTCGATGTCTTATTTCCAAAGAATACAAATTAATTTATAATGTGAAGAGGTCATTTTTTTCCCCTGTACGTCGTCTAAAGAATGTTGCTTGTGATTACAACTAATACTGTAATCTTCTGACCAAATAGAACAAGAAGTCCTTTGACCAATGTGTGTTACACTGTCCCGTTTCAGTGTGCGACCGTGTACCTAGCTGTTGCTTTTATAAAAATGTATAGTTCATTTTATAAATGTTCCTTAGTTATTAATGTATGATAGTTTTACACAACAGATAATCTAATCCAACCTGTGTTGTACTGAGCTTGGTTCATGTATGGTGCATAGTTATGATAATCTTATAGGCTCAGATTATGTGCAGGCCCTGTTATATACAATACAGTATCTAGTTTAAAATTTGCAATTCTGTTTAATTATTGCCTTTGTCTTTTATAAGAAATCATTATAAAACCCACAAGTATTTTATAGGCAACCACAGCTTTTAATATCGTAACACAGCTGCCGTGTTGGTTATCTCTGCTTTTATCAGACCTTTTACAGTACTGTACAGCTGGAAAGTGGCAGATTTAATAAATTAATCCCAAAGATTGTCATGTTTTCATCTCTACTTGTACTCCTATAGGAATTACATGCTGCCTGTCTGCTGTTGTGCAGGTATTAATGCAGACAGTAGTATTAATCTAATGAGGGAAAGCTGCTTACAGACTGACCCGTGAAGATTTAGTGTAGGGCTGCAACCAACCATTATTTTGATTACCACTTAACCTGCCAATTATTTTCTTGATTGATTGATTAATTGCTAGGTCTATAAATGACAGAAACAAGTTAAAAACTGTCTTCTATTATTTCTTATATTGCTTATTTAATTTGGCTAAATTCTCAAAGTCCAGAGATGTTCAATTAACCGTCATCATTCTGTACGGAAAAACAAAAACAAAAAAACATATATTTGAGAACCATTTTGATTAAAAAAAACCCTTTTTATTCATTTTAGTAATGTTTTTAAACACAACTGTTGACTTCATTTCCTGTCAATTGACTTATTGATATATTCACTAATTATTGCAACTCTTAGTGGAATACAAATGAATTACTTAATTGGAACTGCATTTCATATTTACGATACTTGGTACGCTAAGATCCCTCATGTAAATGCTATTGATGATGATATAAAAATTTTGTCCTGCCTCATCAAATTTGGTCCTGTGCAGCTATTTAATATAATGAATTTTATGCCTCGAACCTTTATCTCTTACAGACTGATCTAATTGATTTAATGTACTCAAAGAGATCAAATCATCAGGCAGCTTTTCTCAACGTTGCAACAGGTCATCTTAACATAGTAATATACATATTGATAACAGAAATTTGCTTCTTTCTGTATTTTCAAAATTCCAATAATGTAGTTGCCTTTTCTGCAATATGGATATTCAGTACACCTTGCTTTTTTTTTTTTAAAGGTTTGTACTACCAAAGAGTGTCCACTAGAGGTCAGTATTAGCTAAGCAGTGACAACATGTAGCTCCTATTAGGTCAGGGATACTCAAAGATCCTCGAAATATGACTGCTCAGGTATTTGACATCTAGAGCTCCACTGTTTCTTTCATTCAAAAAAAAAAAAAGAAAAAGAAAAAAAAGATGAACAAACAAAAAAACAACAACAAAGGGATGTTTTATTTTGTTAACTAATTATTAGATTGTAACAGTGTGTACTTGATCTTTTTTGCATCGTAAAATGGAGCTTTGTATTCTGCTTGGCAACAAAGTAACATAAAAAAGGGCATTATTGGGTGCTGGCATTTTATAACTGGACATTACAGTTGTGACCGCGCACCTGTGCTCGTACCTGGACATCTAGCAGTAAGCAATAAGTTAACATTACACAGTTAACATGGCATATATAACAGAGACTGCATTTATATATATAAGGTTCTCAGTTTGTGTGTCTGTGGTGTCTTTGACTGTATTTGGATGCTGAGAAGAATCTCACATTCTTCTCCTGTTGGGTTGCAATGAAATCCTTAAATGAACCAAACTGTTTGTTATTTTGCGCCATGTGTTGCTTCAACTGTAAACATTGCTCAAGTGGTATGTTTAAAGTGACGCAACATATAAGAGAAACTGCGGTGGTGATGAGTGTTTGTGAAACTCAAAAGAATTCTTGACAAAGACATTCTGTGTTGGGACCAACTGATATACTGGTTTGTCAGTATTGGCCTAGTGCGGATGTATCAGTGTATGTGTTCTCCTCTATGCACCATCATAAATTTTTCATTTTTTTAGGACTGAAAAAATATTTGGACTAGTGATTAAAATGGTATTCTTATGAAATCCAGCGGAGGGTGGTCCATCATTTAATAACTAATAAATGTTTGCTGCTCAGTGCACTAATGTTTAGAAAAAAATTTGTTAAAATGTAAGATATCCTGCCTCCATTACATATATTTGTCACAGGAATTTGATAACCACACTCAGCCAATATTATATTTATATATAATCTAGGCAAGATATCGGAATTTTCTTGCTCCCTAATATCGGTATCGGCTGCAAAAATCCTGTAACGGTCGGGCTGTTATTGTGTGTTCTACAATGTAATAGTGCATATAGTGACTCTATCCCTTTCACGCAGAGAGATGCTCTTCATCAGTGTGACACAACATCACGACCAGCAGATATATGCCGAGCACATGCTGACTGGGCTTTCTGTTGCACTAAATCCCTGTCTTGGTTATTGTGGAAGGGTTGGCCTGTTAATGGGATGGGTCACCTCTTCTCTGCTCAGCTCACCTAATTAACATTCCAGCATCGGACAGCAGGGCTGCATCCGAAATCCAGCACAGGCACGCCTGGTCCTCCAGCAAAGCCTCATCTTTCTCAGCCTCCATAAACACAGGCTCAGGTTGATGAGCTGTGAGGGGCCACGTCCTCGCTGCTGTCACTGCCAGCAGTCGTCGTCGGCTGGAAGGCAATCCACAACACTGAGCAGCAGACATTACTGTCTGTTTTTTAAGGCCGTTGATGTTTGTATAAATGTTAAGAACGGATTCTGTTTTTCGTTTCTTTTTTGGCTCAGAGTAGTTACATCTCACTTCGGAAACTTGGATGTCTTGCATATCTGCACTGACCTGAAAAGTCTCTGCATGCATTAATATTCAGTCTGATTTCAGGCTTTGGGCTGCATAACTTGGATAAAAAAAAGTCTTTTTAAAAACTTTAATTTAAGCTCTGGGTCACGACCCAAATGGATCTTGGCTCTCCTTCTGTTAGGATTCCACTTGACAAGAGGGGTAATAATTAACTTTTTTCCCTGAGAATAAATCTCAAGGCAGTAGATTACATTTCTTTCTAAGTGCCCAACCTCAGAAAGTTGGCAAATCCTTTTTCCTGGCATGGCTATGAAAATTTTGTTGTTGCAATTTGTTCTTTTGTAGATTTGTCGGATCATTTCTCTGTGAGGTCGTGTGAGACAAGCTTGTGCACTACACGCATGTATAAATAAATGAACTTGAACTTTAACAGGGCTGCTGCAGCCCTCGTGCAGATTTGGGAAGTGCTGTAGTTTATGACTGTGATGCACAAAAGCAGACATGCAACGGCTGCAGTGTCATGTTGTGTGAGTGAGATGACAAAACTGGGTTCAAGGAGGGAGCACGTAACCTGTCACGCGTTAAACCGCAAATTTACGACCTTCTCATTTCAGACCTGCGGCGCAAAACCAAAATACAGTCTGCCGAGCCATCAATTTTCTTGTCTGAATCAGTGACGACTGCTGTCACTGCACCCGTCCCACAACAATGTCATAATCTTCGTCATCTGAGCGTTCATCTGTGCTGTGGCTTGTATCTCTTTATCCTCTAGCTCTCTTTTTCTTTCCTCCCTTTCATCCCCTCTTCTCTGTCCAAAATTAGCCTAGGCCATGAGATGAGCCTAGAATAGGAGTCCAGGCCCCCAGACTGAGCCTCTTAAAGACCACAGCTGGAGCTGGCTCAAAGCGACACAGAGGGAGAGGGAGGGCCGGATGACAAGTGTTATCGCTACCATCACCTGCTCCCTGTAAAACAATTTGTTATAGAGATGTCACTAAAATCCATAACTTGTCCTGGCGTAAGGAAAGACAGGGTCACATGTAATGAAGAGCCGAGTGTCGGTCCAAATCCAGATATGACATAACTTAAGGACAAGCAGCTGGGCTATGTGTGGGTTTCTGTCTGTGTCTGTGATATGGAATAAGAGGGGAGAACGTTCAGTGACAGAAAGGACAGCCTACACAACTTTAATCTACAATAAAGTTCACAATATTATGTTATGTCTTATTAAAAAAAAATACAGAATTTGGGGAATCCTGTTTTGAGAACCATACAACATACAACCTACTGCGCCGTACTATTTTTAGCCAGCTGCATTGTTGCTGACCTTTATGCAGGTCTTCATGTAACACCCCTGGATTTGCACTAATTAAAGTGACCTCACACTCTCTCTCTCTCTCACACACACACACACACACACACACACACACACACACACACACACAGTATGCACAGTGTCTTGTCAGTCTTTCTCTACCTGCCAGACACACTCAACACCGACTGTCTCTCTGAAGTCACAGGGATACAAGCCAAATATGTCCTTGAGGTGGGTCATATTTTTCCACATAAGCTCGATGAGACAAACCTGTTTCTGGATCGGGACTGTTGATGTGAGCTGAACTACAAACATGCACTGTGTCCTGTGACATTAAAAGAGGGGTTCAAGTGTTTGGAGCTGAGAAAGGGGGGGAGGGGGTCACTCTCCCAACCTAAGTCATATAGTATGAAGGCAACCTCTTAGAAGCTGTTAATCATTTTCGTAAAGAAAAGGCGTACTTGCCTCTGACCAAACTTGGAGAAAGTCGGCATTGTTGCACATGACAGATGTACAGTACGTCCAGTGTCTTTCACCCATCCTCAACCGTCCCCGTATGTATTTTGTGTCACCTTGTTTACTGTATCTATCTGTACCAGTTTAGACTCTTCCAGCTTCTGGGCTGTTGGTGCTTCATTCTAGACATCTTGGATTGTCCTCTCCGGGACACTCACTTTGTAGAATCTTCATATTGTGTTAGTAGTGGGTGCTAAGGGGAAGCTCTATTCTTTTGTTTCCTCTGTTCTTATTCGTTGTCCAAGTTTTTTTTTTTTTTTTAATCTAAAAAGAGGGATAAGTGAAGTCTTATGTTCAGGAGTGGCTGTGGCTCTGAAGGTAGGCTATAACATGGTGTCTACTTTATCAGAAGTTCAGTGGTTCGATCCCCTGCTCATTCAGTCCACCTGTCAGGTGCTCTTGAGCATAATACTCTTCAGCCGCTGGGCTGTTCAATCTATTTTGGGTGGTCCAAAGACCAGAAAAATACTACATAAATACAGTTAATTTTGTCCAGACTTTGAGGCCAGCTTGCGATTTGTGCTTTCAGGCTGCAAATAAAGTTGCCTGACTAATATTGCATCTAGCAATAAAACTTTTGGGTAAAACAAGTGAGTTTAAAACCATTAAGGGCTGCCTTAAGTATATCCAATATTTGGAAGATACAAAACACAAAAGCCTCCAGTGGCAACCAAGTTAAATAAATCATCACTTCACAAAGATTATTAATAGTGCCGACAAGAAAAAAAACACCTCCCATGATGTTACTCCTCATTTATAATCATTAATGAACCAAACACTGCTGTTTCCAGTGAATGAAGAGTATGATGACCGGCTGGTGTCATCAGCGTGGAGGAGAAAGTTTGCATGGGAACCTTCAGCTATGAGAGGTCAAGCTTTCATGCTGTGACACATCATTAAACAGGAGCTTGGTGTCTCCATAGAGATAGGTAATCCTTTCCAGGGGGCATTTTAGGCATTGTCTCATTTGCCCGCTGGTCCGGTGACTGGTCTCAGGGCAATGCGTTTGCAGATCTGTAGCAAAGATATGAAATCATCTTCGGTGTTGCGTACGACAGAATGGAAACCCACCTTCAAGGACCCATTCACAGGTACCTTCACAGCTGGATGGATTTCAGTCCAGAAATTAAATTGTCTGAAAAAGTGATTTTAGATGGATAGATAGATAGATAGATAGATAGATAGATAATTTATTGATCCTTCACAGCAAATGACATTGTTACAGCAGCAGCAACCTCATTCAGTCATGACACACACAGGCAACAACAGAGAATAAAAAAAGATCTATCTACATAACAAAGTTAATAAAATGATCAAATTTAAGCTACAATAGACTACAACCTAATACTATAAAACATACAAAAATCTGACAGAATACTGGTAAAATATTAGCCTAAGTGCTAGAGTAAAAAAAACACAGTCTTCTTTAGCAGCAGTAACTAACCAAAACTATTACAACACCTTTCTCTAGGGTGCTTTCTTTTTTTTTTTTTTTTTAAAATAAACAGAGCTGCAAAACTGAGCACTAACAACAAGTCCCTGTCTGGGGAAATGCATTCATTATTTTAAAAATGCCTCAAAGTTGAATGTGCTCATTTTCATCCAGCGGGCTAAACGTCACAGGTGGGGATTACTAACTAAATATATACATCTCCATTCCTGCTGTCTGTTGCTCTGCATACCGCTATTTGTAATTTTCTGACAAAGGGGTGGAGGTGGAGGGAGGGAGGGAGCGGGGGGTCACAGACAGCTGACGCACGGCGGCGGAGCGCTGCGCGTTTGGGTGCGCATCTTCATTCCCGGCTACAGCAGGAAAGGTGCGCACAGTGTCTCCCTGGTAATAGCTCTTCCGCTCGACTCTTATCTGATTTAAGGAACTTTTACCACTTTCACTAGTGTGTCACAGTGTCGGATCAGTACTTTACAACTTCCAGCGCGCTTAAGTGACATTAAATTATGGAGCGTAACAACTGAGTAGAAAAGGTGAATTTACTGTCAATCGGAAGGCTTCTTCTGCTCCCTCATTAATTACAACGTCCGACGCCACTGAAGAGTATGGATGTATTCATGAAAACGGCATATTTAATTAGCGGCAGTTAATTGATGGGGTTTGAAGCTACTTTTCCTCCCTTTTGACTTGTTTTAGTTCTCCAATGATGAAAGGCAGACAGCCGTCAAGGACTTTCACACCTGACTGTGCAGCTTTTGCCAACACATGAGAAGAGGAAACATGATTTTTCTGATGAAATCTCGAAGCTTGTCACACAGCAGCAGGGCGATGGGGATCAGAAATGGGACAAAAATCCAACATCACTCCAAATCCATCTCTAAGATGTACTTCATTTTTATTTTGCTCCTGCTCATTTTCACACCGCGAGTGGATTCATCGTGGTGGTGAGTGACAACTTTTTAATCAGATCAGTTTTAAATACAAATCACGAGATTGAGGTTATTAAGATAAGTATAATCAGAAGCTTTTAACTTGATGGAGGTTTTTTTGAGGATTTTATTTGTTTGTTTTTACAACAAAACTTTCAAAGGTAAACAGTTAAAATGTCTAGTCCGGTAGAAAAGCAAAGGAGCCGTCTCTGCTTCATTCATCTCTGCATGGGAATGTTTGTGCTGATGTTCATTTTTTCTGAAACATCAGTGTGAAGGAAGGGAGACCTGCAGCACAGCGGTGTGTGTCATGTGTTTATGAAGATTAATGGTGTTGGGGGGAATCTCCCCTATCCATCCATCTTGCCCAGAGTAAGTGGCAGGTGCAGGCGCTGGTGCATGAATAAATGCCCCTTGATGATTTCTCATGAGGTTTTAAAAGCTCAGGGAAGAAAAAAAAAAAAAAATGCAGAGCTCCTTATGCCACCCACCTTCAAAATGTGTTCTCATGCGTCAGGTCACACTTACAGAAATTGTATTTGATTTGTACTTTAAATTTGCCTCGCCACCGTGAAGCAGTTTTTACAGTTTCTTACTCTATCTTTGAATTATGGCCTTGCACACTACAACAGTTGCACTGTTTTACAGGCGGATTTAGATTAAAAATGCTCCCTTTGTAAATGTTAGGAATTGTAATTTCCCTGGAGAGCCAAATGCATATGTTATCCTATTTGCCATTGTGTAAGCCCTTTTCTGTCCTGTGCAAAAAGCTGTGATTATATCGCTGAAAAATTCCAGAGAAAGAGGGAGAGACAGAGAGCAGGAGAGGCTTGGAAGCTTTGTGTCTAGATGATTAATACTTATTTAATACTAGTTCATACTGTTGGGCCTATTTTTAACCATTGTGATAATTTAGATGAACACTTGCTCTTGCTACAGTATGTGTGTGTCCTCCAAGAGAAAGTCAGGGGTCCTATATTGCACAGCCGGTATGTTCGACACACAATAAACACAAGTAGAGTTTCTGCCCTGCTTTACTGCTCAGGCAGATAGTCACAGTTAGAACGGGACTGGGACAGCCATAACGGGAGTGGAAACTGCCTGCTACGTCGGTTTCGGTCTCGGTAGCCAGGCGACACAAATGTGGCTGCGATTAGTGACTATAATGATATCCGGATGGAGAGTGAAGCGTGTATGCTTAGAGAGAAGGGGTGGAGGTGGTGGTGATGGTGGTGTGGGCTGCGCCTGCATTTGGTTGAACTGTGATTCTTGGAGGGAAAGGCCTGAGCGGTCACTTGCACTGTAGATGACTGTCCTCATGTCCTGTTGATAAGAGGCCCCCCCAGTGTCACAATACCACCAGCATGTGATCCGCCATTTTAAGAGTTGCTACAAAGTAAAGGATTATGTCTGAATAGAGCAGGAGGCAAAGGCCTGTCACAGGGAAAAAAAAAGTGCTTTTCACTGAACGTGAGGAATTTAATAATCTCTTCTACATCCTGAATATCTGACTCTCGAGTGGACAAGAGGAAATGCATCTGAAGAAAAACAGGCACACTTGTAGGAATCTAATCAATAATTTAGACTTTAAAGGAACAGTTTGACATTTTGGAATTTATGCTTTTTCGCTTCCTAGCACAGAGCTAGATGAAAAGATTCACGCCACTCCGCTG
>JAPZDX010000012.1:9634465-9650187 GCA_029783625.1 Naso annulatus | reverse complement strand
GAGAGAGAGACAGAGAGAGAGAGAGAGAGAGAGAGAGAGAGAGAGAGAGAGAGAGAGAGAGAGAGAGAGAGAGAGAGGTGGATTGTTTCAAGGGTGGTCAGAGGGTTTAAATGTCAGGTACGACAGTTTAAAACATGAATGTCACACCAGTGTTAAGAATTTTTTCACACCTATATGGTTTCGTTTCTCATGTATCTGTCCAACGTTAAGCAACACTGTGAACACAGCAGTATTACAAATTGATAAACACTGTAATAAACATTAATCAGGTCAATGGCAGGTGAGACTGTTATTCTAACCTAAACTGTGACAATCTAATTGCTGCTGCCAAAATATTTGATTTTAAGCAAATTAGATCAGCAGTTAGAAAAAAAAAGTCTTGGTAAATGGAGCTTTATCTGTAAGTCAAGGCCATTAGCAGCCCAAGTCTGAGTTGCCTTGGGCTCTGTAATTAACTCTGCTCAAGCGCAGCTAAACATTTTTGACATTTTTCCTAGTCCAGAATTAACTGTCACAGCAGAGGGAGAAAGTAACCATCTTGTCACATTGAGTTTATCTGAGGATTGTGAAATGCTGTCCGCTCCCCTCTTCTCTCTCTCTTTGCCTCTCTCCCTATGTCTCTCACCAAGACACACACACACACACACGCGCATACACACACACACACGTACACACTCACAACCTGGATCTTGTTTCAGTAATGTTTCATGATGAGCGAGATGATGGAAAGTGTGACTAGACCCTAATGTTTTGAACGTTTGGGCGGCGCCTTCATCAGATTACATTACACTGTTAATTGTTAGGCAAAATGCATTCCTCTTACTTGTATATATATGGAGCAGAGAGGTCTGGAGCTCATCTAGATGAGGTCACATGACGCAAATAAAAAACTCTTACATGAGCCTGTGTGGGGAAAAAACCTATAAAAAACTATTATGTCATTTGGAGTTTTTTTTTTTGTTTTTTTTTTTTAATCACTAACATATATATATGATAAACTGTAGCCTATACATTATGGGTAAAATCATGCGTATACTGGCACATACGCCCACACTGAACAGAGGCTGTGTGGAACAGCAGATGCACCTGATTGGTTTAGTCGAGCAACAGAAAAATGAGTTGGCTGATGTGAACGGAAAGGCCCTGCAAGGGAGTGTAAACATGTAGCGTGCAGCATGACAACTCCCCAGCCATCCAGGAACTGCCTGGTGTTAAGTAAAGAATTATTTTTCTGTCACAGCAAAATATGGTTAGCGTCTGATGCACAATCTGTCAGGGTCAAGGACTTGCCGTGGTGTCACTGTAGTTTGGGGCTGGACTAGAGACTGACATAAAAATCAGTAAAGTATTGGCTGTTTATAGTTTGTTTATGAAGCTTAGTAACTCACTGACTCACTCAGACAACACACTTAACAGAAAACGAGACAAATAAATGCAAAATCTGCCTGAAAAAAATAGTCATTTTGTTATTAAAGCTAGGGCAATATCTTTAAATCAAGCTAGCAGTAGCATGAGACTCCTAAGGTTTAGTTTGTTGTCACTCTTTTTTAAGTCCAGTTTGCCCCAAAGATTCATGACGAGACGAAATGGTTGCAGGGGGAAAACTGGTCCATCTCAGCTCAACTCCAGCTGGCTAAGAGTGTCGCCTGCAACTCAGCTTGTCAAGGCCCCAGAGGCCAGTTTTAGAACGCAAGGCAAATTGCTTGCTGAAACAACCAGTCAGTTCCGAGCAACGTCACCCATCCCTAAAAAGCGCAGCATAGAGTACCCAATAGTAATCTCTGAAAAGACCCATGATTTGTCGAGAGTACCCCATCTCCATCTTCATTTTCTAAAGTCTGAACACAGAGCCAAGGAGAGGTGCAGAAGTTCAGTGTTTTTTCAGGCCACCTGAATGACAATATGCTGAAAGATTATTACAGACACCAAAAATAAACTGCCTACTCAAGCTTTAATGGACTTGCATTTTACAAATATTATGGGACCTTTTATTTGGGAGTTTTCTGCCACAAAATCAAGTTGACAGTCTGTTATTAGCCCACCTCTTAATATAGATCAACACAAAAAGCAGAATATTGATGACATACTTGTACCTCTTTCACTAAAGTTATTAAATCGTCCCCAGCAGTGCAGCATGCAAAAACAATCTGCTGTCACCAAAATGACAGGCAGATGGTGAAATGAAAGTAGGAAACAAGCTTTAAAGTCAACAGGAATTCCTGTTCACACAGCACCGTTGCATTAGAGGGTTTTTAATGAGGGTAGAGCTGACCTTAGACATCGCCCACACAAATTACTCATTTGGCATACAATAGGCCATTTCTGCAAAGTTTCATTTATTGAGAAGACAACGCTTTCAGTCTCTCCATCATCCTGGATGGTCACAATGAGTAGTTGGAGGTTATGAAAGCCAAACAATAACGTCTGAATAGATTGAAGGAAATACCACAGAAGAAAAGTCTCAAGTCAATATGGTGAAGACGCGTTAAACCAATCACTGCGTGTTAGCATTTCAGTCGTCCAAAGCCCATTAGCCTGTGCTATAATTATACCACATATTCCATATATTACTCTGAATGAAAGAAGTCCAATTACAATCCTTTTACTCTGTCTCTCAATGTGCCAGCTGATGCCTCCATAAAAGTCTATGATTGAATTACTCAGTGGAAAGCACTCACATTTTATATGACAACTCCTGACGCATCGCTCGGCCACGAATTTCTCAACCGGCAGCAAATCTTCTGAGATGCTCTGACTGCGGACAGGTAGATCCAGATGACTGAGAGAGACAGTGAGATAAGTCCTGCTGGCTTCACGCCTTGTGCTATTATTCTCTGTCCCTTCTAACTGATATAGAGCTAACTTACCTGCCATACATATTGTTTCATCTGACAGGAACATTAGGAAGGACGTCGCTTCATTTTGAACCTCTCTCAGATAGCATTCTGTTTTCTCTCTAGTTGTCAAAGTGTTAAGAAACACACTGCTTATCATCTAAACAGTTCTGCATTTATTCATGAGGCACAAGTGTTGTACCTGTGAATGTAGGGGCTCTCCAGACAAAATCATAACCGAACAGGGTGTATTCAAAACTTTTTGTTATTGTCTGTTTGAAGTCGTTTGAGCACAAGTGGTGTTACCTACTGCCAGCTGCCCTTCTTTCAGCTGAAATACAGTCAAAGGCTTAAAATGAATATACAGTAACTAACTACTCCCACATGTTCCACTGAGGCTGAAAATTCCCTCATCTGAGACGAGTGTCTGCTGCAGACTGTAGGTGTTGCTGCGCTGATGAGCACTGGACATGGGCACACCGTGAGAGAGAACCCTGTTTGAGGCCACACGAAACAGCAAAGTAAGAACTTTACATAACACTCAAATGCTAGTTTATTTAAGAGTTTTAGTCCCCCTGTTGATGTACAGGAGCCATTTTAGACAAAACAGTGTGAAAAGTGGGGCTCAAGAAATTTCCCTCGTATTTTTACTGCAGAGAAATTCAGAAATTGTACGAGTCACGCTGGAATGTGAAATGTGAGTTCTGGGAAGACGTGGGCCAGACAGACACGGGGGCCCTTCTGACAAGGAAGGAAACCTTAACTTGTCAATCACGTCACTCCTCAGTCAATAGCTGTTTAATCCTTTGCTGAAAGGCGGTAGCTGCTGGATAGAGAGGCAGACAGGAGGTTAAAGGTGAAGCGAATGACGATCCCACCCCCCCGATTGTAAGAGCATTTGCCACCATCGGAGCATAGTTCGCTAAGAGGTAAGAATTTCATTGTTTTTTGTGAAACTAGACATCTGAGTTTTTAATATCAAGGCTGTAGCTCTGTTGGTGACGGCAATACTGATGGAAGTGATACAGAGGGGGAAATGCAAAATGCCTGTTATCAACTTTTGCAGATGGCATAAAGTGTCTTGCCTGAGAGCAGATCCTTCAAGCATTGCCAGCCAAAAAAAAAGTATGTTAAATTGTATTCCTTAATACTCGACCTGTCTGGCTAAAAGACAGACGGCTGAATCAGCTGTTATACGTGTGGGTTTAACAAATCATAAGGAAACGAGCGGAGGGAAGACAATGCATTCGTTTTGAACTAAAATACATCTGAGCTTACATAAGCCTCATCATCTCCATGACAACAGCTTTACTGGTAACATGGAGACGTATTTGTGTATAGCCACAGCAAAGTCTTCCAATTGAGTTAAGCTGCACCTGTGCACATTATGAATAGAAATAATAGACTGAAAGCAACTGTTACAGTGAGCCTGTCGCTGACTCGATGTGAGCGTCAGACTGTGTGATTTTGTGTTGCTGTGTGCGGCACTCAGAGCACACGCTGTTCTCAAAGATGACACAAATGAAAAAGATTAATTAGCCGATAAACAAAAGTGATGGCTGGATGACAAAGGTTTCATTTTTGTGGTGTCATTTTACAGTGTGCTGTGAGAGAAAAATGACTAATAGGTCTTGTTATGACAGTGTAAGTTTACCCCTGATGTTCAATTTGTTATCTTGTAAAATCAATTTGCCATGTTTGGAATTACTCAGTCATTTAGCTACGTAAGTTATTTTCAAATCTGCACCATTACAGACAAAGAAAACAGATACAATTCAAAACTTTAAGGTGGAACAGCACAACCTTTTGGTTGTAAACGACATTAAAATAAATAGCTACATCATGAACTTTATTCTCATTTTGTTTACCACAGGGATATAAACTAAACACCAGATTAATGGAAAGGGCACCAGAGCTGTAGCAGAGAATATAAACTGGACCCAGAAGTAAGATGTATAAGATGAATAAACTGTGTTTTGGATAAAACACTGGCTGCTCTGTCATATAATTGGAGAATGTTATGATAGCTCTGTCAATATATTTTCCCTGAGGATCACAGTCCTGTGCCAATGAATATTTATGATTAATACATCTATCTGTAATAAATATTTTATGTTATTTTATTCACCAACCTGGCTTTATAGAATAACGCCTCAAGAGGTGTTCAAGAGATTGAGAGGTGTTCATAGTGCTCATCTGTTTTTTAGTTTAATTTAAAACACAGAACTTATACTTATCAAGTTAGCAAACTGACTTACCGTCATGCTTTATTCAAAGTTGCTATATGTAACAAATTCAGCATCGATCAGGTCTTACACAGAGATTGAATTTATTCTCTGTACTTTATGTACATAGTTGATGTCTAGTTTAAACTGTGCAATGAAAGTACAACATGGCAGCGTGATAAATACTGACTGAAAGAAACAAAACTGCTCTAAAAACAGGAGCTAACTGGATAAAGCCCTTAAATCCTAACTGCTTCATCATATGTGACCTGACCTGCACATAAACACTCAACTCTATATTTTGACCCGTCAGTTAAGACTGAGTCAAATGATTTTGAAGTGGACTTGACCAAATTTATTGGCCATACTTTAACAAATTCATGAGAATTTTCGAGGAATTGTCCTGTAACTGATGCTGAAATGTTACATATAGCACCTTTAAGTTTGGAGCATTTATTTAAAATTTGCTGCATCATGCATAAAGCAAGAGTGTAATATTATGTGTGTCGGGTTGATGTATTTGTTATTTTCATTACTAATGGAAACAACAGACTAATGGAAACAAGTTTTCTGACGGAAAGCTGTCTGATTTCTTCCGCCCTCACTACGTGGAACTCCGTGAGTGTAACACACTCCTGAAAAAAACGAAGATAGCGGTTGGTGCTTAGGTTCACAGGACGCAATTGTTTAACTGCGAAAACAGTATTGGAAAGTAAATTTATGGGTGGTGATTACTAATCATAAATAGATACAAAAATGAGTTTGGCCAGAAAAGGCAACATTTTAAAAAAAAAAAAAAATGTTTTAGTTGGGCTCATTGCTAAATTTCATAACTGAGTTAAGAAAGTTAAAACACGGACACCGCTTTGGCCGCTTTTGCATAGACATTTCACAAATATTGAAAGAAGTCAAATAAGCAGTTAAAACGGAGGTGCTGAAAGTGGCTAATGTTTCAGTTTGTGTAAGCACTCTATAAAAAGCTAAGTGCCCATCTAAGTGAATGTGCTGCTTGAAGTTAGAGTTTCAGTTGCAATGAGAATCAGAAAGAAATGAAAGATTTAAAGTTAAAATGATTCATATTAAAATGTCAGTCGAAGCGCAGGTGATAAATGAAGCTGCAGTGGAAGTGCTAAAAGCAGTTGGTCTGAACAGTGAACGTTTGTGTCAGAAAAGTGAAAGAAGTTTTTTGTATTTGTTTAGTTGTCAAGAACAGAGATCTTGTTCAGAGTGTTAGCATTGAAAGTAGATGAAACGTTGACGAAATGTTTGATTATGACTTGCGAGAGGTAAAAGCAGTTGAAATGTTAGTTGGAGATGAAAAACTGAAAGCAGTTGAAGTGCTCGGTGTAAAAGGGACAAGTGAGGGGATTTTTCACTTGAGTTGCTGTGTGAAATTGTACTTGCATATAGTGTTGCATAAAAAAACAGTTGGACTGTCAGCTGGATAGTCCACAAATAAAAGTTTAAGAATTAAAAAAAAAAAATGAAATGCAACAGTAAAGGTGGCCTTTTCAAATGTGAGTTATTTATTTAAGTTTTCAAACACAACAGGTTTTTTCTTTAAAATTTGGTAATTTTCTCTCATGAAGTCAAGTCATCATTGAAAAACTAGCTTTCTTTTACTGTCCTGTACTAACATCTTTGACTACATGATTGAATAACTATACTACTATAATTCAAACATGTAGCTTTATGAATTTTTTTTTGTACAGATTTAGATGTTAGCATTTTCTCACACTCTAAGTTCAAGATACATGTCCAAGAAAAAATGTGTGTGCTTTATGATGACACACAATGGTTATTTGATTCCCGCAAGAAGCATAAAACACATAAAGTGCTATGCTAAGTGTCTTTGTGGACTAAATGATAACTGCATTACATCTATTGCATTTCTAGTGGATATTCAGCCTGTTGGAACATGCAGCCTTAAAGACCTATTTAGACATTATGATACAGGATGTACTGCAGCGATAAAAAAGATGAGAGGAAAAGGAACGTTTTGGCTTTCCTTTTGTAAGACATGTCAAGAGTAAAATGGTAAGGTTTATTTTTATTCTAAAACACAGGATTGTATGTGCTGTTTTTTGTCCCTCAATGGCACTTTAAAAACAAAACTCCTATAACTTGATTGATAAATGATAGGTCATAAAAATAGACTATAGAGGGAATATCACAGCCTCAAGGAAAAAAAGCTCTGCAGTCTGTAGTCTGGTTTAAATATGCATTTACCATTTAAATGATCACATTTATACACTCTACAAAATTAAATGCATTACATTTGATTTTTGCTCCCGTTTTGCACAAGTTGAAGTAAAAGATATATGACTTTTTCTGAGCACAGAGGCTTGTTTCTCTCATCTTTTAAGCCCAAATTTGTTAAAAATCTGTTAGTGAGTACTTTCCCTTTGCCAAGAAAATCCATTCACCTGATCGGTGTGGCTTATCAAGACGCTGATTAAACTGTATTAAGTTTTCAAGGATGTGCCTCAGGCTGATCTCAGGTGGAGTGGCACTTAAAAATGTGCAATTTTACCAAACAGCACAAAGCAACAGATGTTGCGAGTTTTGAGGGAGTGTGCCGAACACTGTCAGGCGAGTGGATGGATGTAAAAGATGTGAACACTAGCAGGAGTTTCACTAGCAGGGACCAAGCCACAAGAATTCAGTTTGACAACTTTTAATGAACGTAATTTTGATTAAAAAATGAATGTTATCTTGAATTCTGTGGTATGATGTGTCCATTAGGCAGAGGGAAACTCAGTAGGGGGTTTCTGTCTCAGCATTTACTCTGCCTGAGCTGATTAGGGACCCGCACCTGTAATGAGATGTAGTGTAGGTATGCACCGGATTAATCAGGAAGAATGAGAGGAGAGGGAAGAGAGTGGGTGGGTCAAGAGTTCTGAGACAAACAGGGCTGAATGGGTTGACCAGGTATCTGTAGACTTGTCAGGTGATTAGAGGTGCAGTTGAGGCGTGTCCCTGTTTCCGAACCTAAGTTAATGAACTAAGTCCATTTTGTGAGCAAAGATGTGAGAGACAAACCTTTTTGTGCACAGAAAAAAATCCCTTACTTTAAAAGTGTTTTGTGTTATAGCGATGCAGCACAATATTGAAAACATTGACTAGTGTGTTATTGTTTTGATTGATCAGCTAATCTTTTTGCCCATGAAAAGGGAGGAAATTGCAAAAGGTGCTTTCTGCAGTATTATCTCTCAGAGCCCAAGGCGGCATCTTTACTCAGCTGATGCACTTTTCATTATTTTTTTAAAATTATATTTTAAATGAGTGAAATAAAGTAGGTCACCAACTTAGACTCGACTACTTAATTTAATGTAAGCTCTGATACATTTGGCGTCTATATAAAAATGTCTGCGTTGCACAAGAAAAATCTCCTGTGTTTATCCAAATAAAAGCCTGTGATCTGTTCATTGCTTTTATAGGGACAGCATGAACACAGCGCAGTAAACAGAACAGGTTGTTCACAGGCTTTAACAACATGAGGAACTGCTGTCCTGTAAAGCTGTTATTCACTTGATTACATCTGTTTTTAACATTACCTCCATATCCATCAAGTACGAGCAGGATTACAGAAAATGACAGGATGAACCAGTGATAATGATGCAGATGTTTGAGATGTGCTGGTAAATGTTGTGATAATAAAGGTGAGGGGAACACTTGTGATTGAGGAGGAGGGTCGACCGAGGCAGATGGAATTTAAGATCAAAGAGGAGCGCTAAATGCTTTGACTTTTAACACAAGGAGAAATTTTAATTCATGATCTGTGAGGAGGAGAATGGGACACAAGGAGGTGTGTGGCTGATTCAGTAATAGAGCCAAGCGAGATAAAAGCAAAACCCTGTAATGCACCGTGACACAAAGCTCACATCAAGAGGAGAAAAAAAGAAGCGGTAAAACTGTTCTTCTGATAAAAAAGCCATGTTTTCCGTCAAATATTAATGAGTCCATGAAAGGCTTTACTCATAACAGCAGCTATTCGGAATTTATAATAGGGCAGAGTTACACAGAATAGTGATAAATAACTTCTCCCAGCTCTCACAACCACACCCCTTTCTCTTTTAATAGATGGGTACACAACACAGGCATCTGTCTGTGTCTCTCTTGCTCACACAAACACACACACACAGACACACACACACACACACACACACACACACACACACACACACACACCTCGTGTGTGCTTCGCGTTTGTGCAGCTCTGACTTATTTTTCACTTTTCCCTTTAACTTCCTGTGAGTCACCAGCAGCGGAGGAAATGCTTTACAGCTGTACCTTTATTTTTATGTGAAAACACGGCTTAATGCACACGGAGAACAAAAGCAGGAATCTGGTACAATGTTTTGCTTCACTTGTAAATTCCTGTGCACCTACTTAATTTGCTTTGCTACTCAATGGTAAAGTACAGTTATAGAGCCGTTACATAACCCTTGCTTATTTAAGTATGTCATGAGCCTAGAGTGGCTTATGTAACTTTACAAGATGGTATAAATCTGTAGATCCTCTCCTCTTTTCACTTATCTAAAATCCCAGATACATCTTTTGTGCTGATGGAAATTGCTTGCAGAATCTGCGAGGAAGTATTCTTGATTATCATGCATGAGATTAGTTTCTCTAAAGTGGATGGTGTCTCCACAAATCTTTTTTTTTTTTAACCACAGTTAATGTGGTGCAGTGCAGTACAAGCTGCAAATGTTTCCTGTCACAAGTGCATTGCAGGGAGAAAAGACATGAAGATTTTCTTTTTCAGAGATTCATTATTAATTTTTTCCAAGTCGCCACACAAGGAATGAAAAATCCTTTGATGACAGTCGAGCTTGATGGTTGCTTGTTCTGTTGTCATTCACAGAAATACAGGGAGAGACTGAGAAAATGGGTGATGTCCGTAAAGTTTTGCTCTCCGGTTTGTGAGAATTTTGTTTCCAAAAAACAACGAAAGCAGCAACTTCTCTGCAGTAAAGGATGATACAGTCAACATAAACTGTCCCTGTGAATGCTTCTGGATGAGTGGTTGGAATGTTGCCCCAGCATTATATAACCCAAAGGCATTCAGTCTGATTCACAGATCTAAGAGTCTGGTGGGATGGATGGTTTACCTCTAAAGTAAAAGACATTTTAAAGTTAGATTTTATTTATTTACTTATTTTTTAAGTTTTAAAGTTAAATCTGAACCTCATCCTTGGACCTCATCAGTCAGCAACACTGATGTCATTATTCTGGGTGGAGTTAAGAGTTGGTGTTGGTGGAGAACAAGTAGGCCCACAGTTAACTGGACTAAAGTCAACGAGGAAAAGGTCAAGCTTTTATTATATCTCCACACGTACCTGATGTTGTTGTTGTTGTTGTTGTTAGCTACGTTTTTGCATGTTTGGGGAATATCCAGAAAGACGGCAGAATCAGCTTCTTGTTTTAACGTTAGCCTACTACTTATTTTGGGGAGCGGAACCAGATAAATGTCAGCTACGTCACAAATTATTCGAAACAGCTGTTTCCATCTCTCATTTAGTGCATTAACTGTTTTTCGACAAAGGCAAAAATCCACCTCAAGCAAACATAAAAACTTTTTTTGAAATAGTGGATTTTTTTTTCTCTGAATTTTGCTATTTCCGTTTGCCATTCATAATACAATATTTTAAAAATGCACAGAAAATAAGACAATGGAAACATATGACTTGTGTTTCCCATCTTGTTGCTGAGTTCTTCTGCCCCCATGAGGCCAAAAAAGCAACTAGAGCAACTTAAAACGCACTTTGATTATATTCTTACACTAAAACTGAATAATAATAATAAAATCTCTGATAGTGAGAGATGATATTTGTACAGACTCTCCACTGCCACCCTGAACCTCATCGTGTGGGCATTCAGTGAAAGAGCAGCATTACTAAAGATCATGCATACCTATATAAACATCTTTTTTTTAATTAAACTTACATTGTAATGTATTCTAAGGTTTATACATTTTAGTATGATATTTGTATATTAATACATCTGAAAGAGAGCTTTCTTTCTTTTTTTTGTTATTTTATAATCATATCACAAATGTCTTTGGTCATAGTTAGCAGCTTGTTGCGTGGTTCCTGTGTGGTGAACATCACTGAATCATACAGGAAGTTAATGTTAGCATACCAATCATTTGTTGCATCAATAGTAGTTTTTGTGCTAGGCTTCCAAATAAATAAATCCTCATACTTCAGCCTTCTGTTTCTATCCATCAGACAAGCCTGCCACACAGGTCAGCTAGCCACTGGGAAAACTCCTGACACTCCAGATGGCCAGTCTGCTTCTGAAAGCAAATTACCAAGCCCTTTTGAATGTCAGTGCATACTACATTTCAATGATATTTAGGTGATTTTTGATTCAGTGATATTAACAAATTAAATGTTGGCTGTATAACAATCAGTAGTACAGTAGTTAGAGTAGTAGAGTTTTGTCCATTCTGATGGACTTTTAGCATATTTATGGTTGGGCTGACCATCCAAACACACTCAATGTACTAAACCTGTCCATGGTCACTTCCATACTACCTTACAGAACAGCACTTTAGCACTCTTTCAAATCACAAGCTGGGTTTCCATTAAAATTTGGCCTATTGCAAATTTTAACTGAGTTTTCTAAAAACGGAAAAAAGAAAATGCACATTTATGTGTGTTTCCACCCACTACTCTTTTACATATATTTGAAGTCAGTTCACTGAGATTACCAGTAGGTGGCACATAATTTCTGGTCAGGTGTCATTATACCCCTGCAGAAGAAGAAGGCATAACGTGATGACGCCATTAAAGAGCACAACAAAACAAACAGAAAGGATGGAAGAACAGAGGAAAATGCAATAATGAAGAGCACTAAGCACGAAGTTTCAGGTCAGGTTGCAGTTTCCTGATCATTCCACGCAAAACAGTTTTCTTTTTTTTTCTTTTTGTCTGTCAGTGCCGCCATTTCTTCTCCAGTGATGGGGGGATTGTTGCAGCTGGAGTGACATTTAAGTCATTTGACTTCTAAACGTCATCCTTTTTTGTTCAGTTTGTTCTCATTGCACTTATTTGCATTTACCTTTTACTGATACGCCATTTTTTCCCACTCCCTTTAAGTATAACAAAATTATGAAACATTTTTTTGTGGTGAAAGCTATAAAACAGTCACGCTATCAAGCTATATATGAATTCAGCCTGCATTTCTAAACCAAACATGTTGAAATGGGCAACGAGACCTGCTGTTTCAAAGACGCCATATGTGAACAAGAAGTGCTGCTTTCTTTTGTTTAAATTGGAAAGACAATATAGGTGTCCTTTGAGCCTCCACTATCCAATATAATCCTTTGTGGACCAGTCTGTAATGGTTTGTTCAGATGACCCTTATAATAAGACTGTAATGTCTATGTGAGGTATTTGGTGCAGATGGCTTTCATACATTGCAATAACTACAGCCATGAAAAGGCCCCAGCAGGATGTAAATAATGGAGACCAGGAATAAACACCATTGTTCTTACAAAGCAGCCTGGGCATGATGTTCATCACACAACATTATATATACAGTATGTGTTACATTAAGCCCAGTTTCCGCCAAGCAGTACAGTTCGGTTTGGAACGGCATGCAATTATTTGCGTTTCGATAGTCAAACTATGAATGGCACCAAAATAACAGTCCTGATCGGTCCGACTTTTAGGCACCCCTCCATTAGGGTACCTAGCACACTGATCTGGTACCAAAAGTGTGCCAGAGCTATAAACACTGCAGTCTGTTGATTGGGGGCAGGCAAAAAACTCTAAAGTGTCTTCGTGGGGCTGTTAATATATAATTTCAGTAAGTTTTTTCTTTCTTCAGGTGAGAAAGCAACCATGTAGATTCCAAGTATGTAGTCAGTTTATCCAAATAATGCTTTAAAAAAAAAGTCTTTCGCCAAGTTTTTGGACTTGTGAGTAGTCACAGCTTGTGGAATGAGACCAGACGGTCATCTCACAGCAACATAGCAGCATCTTGCAGTAGCATCTTAAAATGACATAGTTTCTTTATAGAAAATAATAATAATAGAAAATAAATAGTTAAATCTTTAATTGTAGCTGCTACCTTTGATTGTCTGAAAATAGGCCCATAGTTAAGACAGAACAGCGTCGCTGTCTCTGAGGCTCTGTATGTACAGAAATCACCAGGTTTGAATGCATATATTAAAATGAATGTATCTATGAATGTAAACTAAATTTTATTACAGACTAAGCAGCATGTGTTGCTATCCGGCGTACAGCTCGCCCACCAAGTACGGGTACTGTCGACAATGAAAGCACAAGCCAGACTAGGGTTAACTGTTCCGAGGAGTACTGTGCTGTATCGAACTGTACTGCTTGGTTGAACTGAGGCTTTAAGTCTCTCATAGCCAGCCTCTTCCTCACAGTGCTGTGTCAGTGCCTGAGAAAGGTCTGACTACACCCATCATCATTCTGATGTGTGTTTTTCTTTAAACCAATCTCAGTTGTCTTGGGTGATGCTAAGACCAGGATGCAGCGACAGTCCTGCAAAATATCTACATGCTGACTGAAATAGTCGCTCAGTGGCAGGCATTTACTCACAGTCTACATCCACTGAGTCAGACCAATATTGCATTTGAGGTTATATATTATTTACAGCTATTCTGGTGCAGTATTTGCCAGTTGTGTAGATGCAAAACATATAACTTTGACTGTAAACACAGGCCACCTGAATGCAGGTTTCATTTGAATTGCCGTGATGCTAACCATCTTATTTGGGGAGGAGGTGCGAGGTTAACCTGACCTTCAGATGGAGCCCACAAATGTGGATTCACATCCTGAATTATAACAAAGCTCAGGTTGACTGAGGGGAGAGTGGATTTCTTTGAAGCTGTAGCTTTAGCTGCACTGTAGTGATTAATGCTGTGTGGTGTTCCTTTGTGATCAGTCCACATGGGAAGGCTTCCTCATGAACATACAACCATATAGGTCAAAATACTCACAGTAGTTGCACAACCACAGAGGATATTAATACTTGGATGTCATTAGTATAATGATTGTCAGTAGTGCTTGCCATTTTTATTTTTTTTTAGGTTTGCGGATAGGATTTTGGTCTGAAATGAATAATGAAATCTATCTGGCATATTATATTTTAGAATGTGCTGTAGATATATATAAAAAAACACAGACATTTTAATTTTAGTGCGTCTGCAAAAACTTTGTATTTCTCAAACTGTCTCTCTCTTCTCAAATATAAATGTTTTGATGAACTTAATGGATTATGATCAGATTTATGTTATGTGATATGAGCTTTCACAGATAACACCAAGCCCAAATGAAATGAAAGAACATGCAGTTTTTGAGATCAGACTTAATTTATAAGCAGTCAGCCAATTATATGAATGTGTCACCCGATCCAAATTGTAGGCAATCTTTTTCTCCCAGAGACCCAAACACGTCTCTATATTAGAATATAGCAAAAGTTATTGATTTTCACTGGAAGATATAGCATTACCATTAAAGTTAAATATTGGGAAAGTGGCAAATTACTTGTCAAAACAAACAGCTGAATGCAGGAGGTATTAATTTTGTTGTGTTAGCGAATGCTTTCAACAATGGGCAGATTGATTGGCAGCGAATTACTTATCTCCAGTTTTGGAAGACATTTGAATTATAAAACCGAGCCTTAATTATTGTGAAAGGAAATCATTTGCATGGCTGTTATTTAGGAGTTTTTTTTTCTTTCAATTTTTAGTTAACACACATACATAAACACAAATTACATTAAATTGCAGTAATTTCGACTCAGGAAGTGGAACAGATGTTAACGGCAGCTTTAAGGGCTGCAAGACTGATAAGGTTTATAAAAATGGCTGACATACTGCAGAGCAGCGCGTCTCAAATTCAACAGCAGCACAAAGACAGCAATGAGAGATTGAACTGTGCATCTTTCCTTCCCTCCTGCCTTGACACCCTTCACATTCAAATGACCTCTGACGGCGACGGGGGGATCTGTCTGATACATATTACAGTATTTTGTCTGTGTCTGCTACGTGCTCGACTTCAGCGTCACCCTCCCCCGCCATGCAAGCTGACCTTTCATATTTAGTATACCATGTTGGGTAAAGGTCACCACTGTTTTGGCTTCTCTCCGCTGGTTTTGTTGTATGATGGGAAAGGCCCACAGAGTCTTTGATTTATAAATATTTCTGTGTAGCTGTCAAAAGTATGCAAAGGGCAAGCAATCACGGTGCATTTTCAGGAAGTGATTTTTGAGATTTCTAATCACTCCGGGCTGATTAGCTTACACCTGAGCATGCACAGCAATAATACTTTGAGTTTCTCCTCTCATTAATTTCCATCACTTCTATTCAGCCATGATCAGCTTTGTATATCCGTGTGACCTGCTGTCTAGGGCACGCAAAGCTTGAAATTATCTTAAGACCTTACGTATCAGGTGCCATGCATTGAAAAATAAAGTACTTTGTTATCATGGAAAAGCATCACCTGTTCAAAGCACTAAATTATCAAGATATAAATATATATATTTACCCTTTCAACTACAGATTTAATATCGCAGGCACGTTTTTTTTTTTTTTTTTTTGCTCAGACAAAAGGCAATGGATTTTCTTACATTATTTCCCAATCACATAAATTGCTTGCTGCCGGTTCCCTGTGACAGGTGC
>JAPZDX010000012.1:9532350-9544580 GCA_029783625.1 Naso annulatus | reverse complement strand
ATTTCCTGTGACTGCTTCTTTATAAAGTCATCCATGTTTTGCTAGTTGAATGCTTTTAATGTGAAGCAGCAAGAGGATGAAATGTGTTAGCGTTAGCCGTTAGCGTTGGGCTGCTCCTCAACTGTGATTTTATTTTGATAGCAGATCCTTGGCTTATAGTTCTTTGTGCAGCCTTATGCTGGACGTTGACGTTGCATCTCGTCTCTTTTACATCCTGCTTTTTTTTTTTTTTTTTTTTGCTTGCATCATTTCCTGTGAACTGTTGTGGTGTTACATCAAAACCACTGACAATAACAACCACTATACAGAGAGGTAACAAGAAGCTCCCACAGCCAAAACAATGGATCAAACAGCATCTGTCAGGTGAGCCACATCATTGGTCAGACCATGTGTGATGTCACTGCAGACGTTTCATTTCTTCCCACCACATGCACACACACTTGATTTCTCTCTCTCAACCTCATCTCGTCCCCGTCTGAGTCTTCCTCTGTCAGCCACTGAGCCGCCGTCATGCCTTGCTCAAGGGCACGTCAACATCACTTACTCAAGTGATCTCGCTGCTGAAGTTCCCGGTCTCTTTGTGAGTGAACGTCAGGTTGTGATTCATCGTCCCAGTCGCCCTCGCAGACACGCTGATTCAATTTGGAAAAGTTAGCGACAAGCTTTTAGAGCCACGGGCAGCTGACGGGCCGATAACACGGAGCGACGGGAATCTGATCCTCTCGTTATCAGCACTCACTCAGCAAGTGAAGCAGAGCAACAGATGCAGAGACTGAGTGATCTCATCTGCGTCAGCCTCATCCAGCTGCTCTCAGGATGTATGACCACGTTCTGGTGTCAGACATGAAGAGAAGCTGCTGAACAGATATGATGACCTTCATTTTCCCCTTGCTGCTTCAGAGCAAAACCATTCACACACACAGTTTCACTTTCACATGTAGAATTACCAACTGTCTCAATCTGCCTTCACAAACACACACAGCTTCTTTTAAAGCTGCACTAATCCACATGTATATATTTATGTTTTCTTTTACTCATGTTTTTCTGTCAGGCTGCTGGATGTTCAAGCAGGCAGCTGTGTGCTAACATGTTAGCCATCACAGTTTCATGGGGTGATAATATGTCAAATATGCCTTTAAGTTTCATCCGAAGTTCCAAAGTTATCAAAGCACTAAGCATGCGAGGCTGCAAGACAGTGAAAATAATTCTGTTTAATTACATCTTATGGCTACAGTGATAAGAGATATAAACCCATCTGCTTCTAACGAATATGATGCTGTTTGTTTTTTTCACTAAATTTAAAGAATCATAACAAAAAACTTGCACAAGGAAAATCATGGGAGGTATTTTATCTGCATTCCCACAGAAAGTAATGTTCGGAAATAAACAACATGTCATCACACGTGAACGACTGATTAGACTGAGTGACTTCAAAAATGGCACATATGACGGCTGAACAGTACCAGAGACTGACCTAACAGAGCCTCACTGTGCAAGTTCAGGCACCGAAACAACTTGTTTGGTTCAGAAAAAGATAATGGTTTGGGTTGGAGAAAGTTACTTACTGTTGCTTACGAGACATAACAGTGTTGTGTTAAAATAAGTTGAAATATTTCCATTTTTAGTTTTGGTTTCATAAGAAATACAAACCGCGTACTGTGTTTGCTTGTCCTCCTTTGATCGCATCATAATTACTATGACCACCAGAGGTCGCCACCTACCAACAAACGTGAATATGTGTCGGAAAATGCTGCTTAAACTAACGACTGTTTTTCTGATGAAGGATGGAAATTAAAAGTGACTCTGATGTGAACACTGCAGTCTGCTTCATCATCACTTCATTACACAGACCCTCACACACACACACACACACACACAAACAAACACACACACACACACAGGAAGAATTGTTGTAAGGAAGCAGAAGCTTAACATCTGTCAAAGAGTCAGTAGTTATGCAAGACAACATGCCTCTAAACACACACACACACAGCACAGAATATGTTTTCATGCTTGAGCATCCCAACACAAACAAGAAACTCACTATCTCTCTCTCTCTCACACACACACACACACACACATGCACACACATGCACACACACACACACACAAACACAAAGGGATAGTTAGAGCACTTTATGCTTCGGGTCACTTCTGTGCGACAACAAAGCTGATATGATGTGGCTCTGTGTGTGTGTGTGTGTGTGTTTGTAGCTGGGGTTCCAGCGTGCCCTCAAGCAAGGCACTGGTTAAGACTCACACAAGCTCATGTTGTTTAACTGCAACCGAATCCAGAAGCTTTTGCTTGCCTCTGTTTCCTTTTTGCTTTTTAATCTTTATTTACTTGATTCTTTTAGTCTTACATTATTTTTATATTTCTTTATTTAACTTTGTTTTTGTAATATATCAGAAGTGGGAAGGACATTATAGTTAAAGACTTTAATCCTTGTTTTGTTTTTAAAATAATGTTGGGTGTCTGTTGTAGTGAAGAACCTACAGAAATCATCATCATGTAAGTTTTGTTTGTAGAAAATTAACAACATTCTCTCTCTCTCTCTCTCTCTCTCTCTCTCTTTCTTTCCGTTAATGCCCCCCGTCATAGCATCTACAAGTTCCAAAACACATTAGACATTTAATAGCCATGCTCAGGTTGCATTGATCTTATCAGTACAGCCTAAAGAGATACACATCACTGCTGCTGCTGCTGCTGCAGTGAATAATTTCTGAACTCATAAGTGAAGTGGACTTGTTGTTGTTGTCTGTTTTGGCTTTATTTACAACAAAACTCGCCTAAAGCAAAACTCTTTTATTACTGGCTATGCAGATATATATTTACATGAGCTTCACACCTGTACTGTGACAACCACATCTGCAATCTATTTGAACAGAAAGGCTCCATATTCAATTATGGTATATTTAAAACGCTCCTCCAATTCGTATGACCTGTGCCTGCAACTGGAATAAATTATCTTTGATTAAGGTTTTTTTTTTTTCTTTTTCTTTTTTTTTCTCATGTTCCCTGATGATGCATGCAACATTAGCCATCATCAAACTGGCCCGAGTGTGATGTCTTGAATATGTAACAGATGATGAATGTATAATCAACCAGCGGATGTTATGCGTAACGGCTATGTATTAACAGAAAGCAGCTACAGGCAGACGCAGCCTCAGCGCCATCATACTCCCAGGTATTATCTCATTTGTTATTTCCCAGAATACAAGACGCGAATCCACCTGAATGAGGGTCAGTTCATCCGTAATGAGGGTTGTGGCACCCTAAAGATCCGCCAGCTGCATTCATATTCAAATTCATACTTTAATTTCTTTTGTTAGCAACACTTAAATGTAAAAATTTCCTCGCGAGCTCTTTATCTCCAGTTGTCGAGGTTAATTATCAAGTGTTAATCCCACCCCAATTGTCATGTTAAATTGGGCGGATGCCTGTGTTTTCTTTTCTTTCTTTACTTTTACTCGCGCAGTATTAAGTGCTCCTGGCAGGTGCTCGCTCTCCGAGCCTGTGTGAATGAAATATGAGCTGCAATGTCAACTGAACTTGTCACAGACAAGCTGGGATGAATTAATGATAAGAGAGCAGGGGTGTGTTTTAATGTGTTCTCTCTCTGATGGAAGGTCCCGGCAAACGTATTATCGCATACTGTACACCTGCTGGTTTTTGTATAAACATGGAACAGAGAAAACGGTGGATTAGAGATAAGGTGATGCATTTAGAGAGACAATCTCGGCCTCCTCATTCTAAGTCTGAAAAAAAGAGTAGTGCTGCTATCACCCGGACTGTTATCAAGTGACTTTTTCTGAGAAATTCGCAATTAATTGTGTTTAGACTTTTCCAATATGGGCTTTAAATTTGCCTTACCTTTTCCTTTAAAGACTTTCTGCTCTTTGAGGCTTCGGCTTATTCTATACTTTTCTTTCAGATGAAGAAAACCTATTTCTCCTTTGAAAGACCTTCATTTCCAGTAATTTTTTAAAGGGATTAGAGCGTCTGCTGAAAATGATGGAATGTCTGTCGCTTTTCACCACAGTTCAACAAGCCCAGTGATAGAATGAGACTTGTATTAGTTATTCCAGTGTTGATTCAGGCGGAGATGATTTTGAATGATCAATGCCTCGAGCACAACAAAAGTATGACGTGCTGGTTTGATGGCCTCTTGAAATTTGCAGGACAAAATAAATAAATAAATAAATAAATGAAATAAGAGGGTGGTTCTTTTAACTGCTTCTCCCCTTTTTTTGGATTATTTATTTTCAAATTGTCCCTCAGGCTAATGTTCCATGTGGCATTTCACACCTCCCTTTCCCATAAATGAACCATCACGGCCATAAATCACTGGACAAACAGAGACTTGTGCAAAGGTTCAGAGATTTATGTAACACATTCATGTTTTCCACTTCCTCATTTTAGTACTCCACTGGTAAAGCCTAGCTAATAAAAGGCCCTATTAATATTTCCTGTTGCTAAGCAACGGCAGGCAGCAAGTAATAGCATTCTGTGGAAAAATAGATGACCGATAAGGAAAAATTCAATTCTTTTCTCATCTCCTGGGAGAAAGTGCCTTATTTCTCTGGCAATGTGATATGAAACTGTAGTTGTATATTAAGAAATATCTTAAAAGAAATATAGGTTATTTTCCAATTTCTTCATTTTGTGGGGATTTTTATAACAGGCTGGGGTGGCAGCTTGCCTGTTTTCTCCAGCATGATAAAGGCAATTAACATATCAGATTAAGCTAATCAGAGGATAACGTGTCAACTGGAATTCTGTCTTTTTAATCAGAAATTTTTACAAAGATGGTGTTAAATAACACACATGCCAAACTTTGAAAGGATCCCTTCTGTTAGACAAATTGCATTTAATTTATATTGCAGGTGTAATTTAAACTTGTTTAGTAGAAAAGAGACCAGCTTCTACAGCATTAGGTGCCATGCAAAGTCGCTTCTAATAACCCAGCTTATTGGTGTGATCGCAGGTAATGGAGGTGGATGTCTTATGTGACCATTTTCAATTTAGATAATTTATCATATTGCATTTCAAAAACAACTGAGGAAAGGATTTGTTATCACACACATGTTGTTGTCATCGTGCTCGCTCACAATGGAGATGTGATCAACAGAGGCTTTCAAGCAAAGAACAGAAGCTATAGAAACAAAGGCAGATCCAGCTGCAGCCGATAGCTGGCATTATGAAGCAGATACATAGATAAGGGATTTCATATTACACTTAGCCACGGGCCCCTGCTGAGATTTATCATGCCATGAAATCGTGTCCATATTGCACTGTGCCCTATCTCAACCATCCATCAGCTCATTGTGCTTTCACCACCAGGAATATTCTGCTCCTGGTGGCAGTGAGGAGTCGTCCCGTGTCACCACGCTCAGGGACGTCTCCTACCAGCTCAACACAACACTGCCACTCTGTCTGTCTGCTAATGTTCACAAGAGCGGCCGGCAGGGTCGGAGTGATTAAAACACTTTGTGTATTCATGCAACCACAGTTCATCATGTGCTGTGTTACTATAAGCCAGGAGGTGCAGGCTGCCAGCAGAATTCATGAGTAGCATTCATCCTCAACGGTGGAAAGTAGGAAAAAAATGTCTCCAGAAATGATCAGATGATTGCCACAGTTTGTGTTTGATATCATAATAGAGAGGAATGCTGCGTCAAAATCTCACCATAGACAAATAGTAAGCAGAGCTATACAGTATTTTTGCTGTGACTCCATTTTGTGTGCATCATTATGAAATAGAACCCCGTTTATATCAGAATAATTAGAATAATTTAAAATTTTATACAATTAAATATAATTTTTGATGACACTTTATTTGCATAGTTTACAGAGTATTTGCAACATTTCAACAAGATATATGTAACTGTTTCGCCTAACCCCAACTGTAACCATAATGATTTAACCACTCCATTAATCTTTGTCTAACATTGTGAAAACTTTCAGAATAGAGAGTTAAATCAAAAGAAAAAAGTAATATTCAACAATGTATGTACAAATATTTATCAAACAATTATGACAGCAGTAATATCAACAACTGACATGTTGTTGAAATGTTACAAATACTCTTTAAATGTAGGCGGACTATCCCAATAAAATGTAACCCATTATTTTTAACTCACTAAGAAGAACGCTTACTAGCAAACCGGTGACACATTTGTGTTTTATTCCAATCTTTTTAAACAACTTTATCATCCTATAGCCAAAAAAAACTACACTCCCATAAACTTCTGTGATCATTGTGGAAAACAAAATTTTTGGATGGTGTGCAGACATAAAAACTATTTAGAAGTCTGTTAAGAATAATCTAGTGCTTCTAATTGAAAATCACCAAAACAATAAGCCTTATATACTTTGCCAACTATGTTCATAGGCATCACAACAACAGGAATAGGTACATTTGTTTGGCAAACCATTGTCTGTAAATGTTGCTGGAGAGAAGAAGGTAAAGATGAAATTTCTCTGAGGCGATTTTACACGCATCACCTCGCCGTGACCTCCTCTGGCATGGCACTTACAATACAGCATGGACCTACTTTCATTCGCATGCTCTTTCTTGTTTTTGTGTTCATTATTTTTGCATCTACGTTCAAATTTTTTTTTGTTGTTGTGCGAGTGCCCCCCCCCCCCCCACCCACTCACACACACACACACACACACACACACACACACGCACACACATACACACAAAGTGTGTTTGACACGGCAGTCAGGGGTCTCATTAGTGGGAGCAGAACAGCATTGCCTTCTGCTGTCAAGTGTGTGTGTCCCGACTGCTCCTCACAACCGTCTCCTACATGTCATGTCAGGCAAGGCTCTGATTCTCTGACGCTGTGCTTTGTGCGGTGCGCTCAGAGACACGCCCGGGCTGAGAGCGAGCGAGACGGGGGGAGGAAGAGACAGTAAGAGAGAACAAGAAGGGGAGAGAATGGAAAAAGACTGAGGAACAAGAGGGAGAAAAGGGGGGGTGTGGAAAGGAGGAGAGAGGGAGGAAATAAAAGCAAAGGAGGTTCTGACATTAGCAGTAATGAGGAACATGGAAGACGGTGCCAAGGGGGACATCATGACATTACTATCTGCAAATCAACCACTGCCTTGTTGCTGCCACAGAGCCACTGTGAGAGGCGTTCAGGGTGGTACAGTACTTTTCAAACCAACAGTCAATCACAACCAGAGACATCATCCTCTTAGTGCTGATGCCTCCAGCTGTGCCTACATACTTAATAATAATAGTGATAATAATGATGATAGTAATAGACACAAAGTACTTTTCATATAAAGGAAAATTCGCAATGCTAGCATAAATGGCCGTTCAGAACAACATCATGAAAGGTGATTTTTTTACAATAGAGTGGTGAAAGGATGACACGTTTTTGAAGGCCAGCCATGAAGTTAGCATCACACTGATTCTCTCAGCAAAAAGTTCAAGGGATATCGCCGAAAATGAGCTCTGTGACGAACACAAGTTTATGATTGGCTACTTATGATACACGTTTGGTTCGCATGATAATTTTCACACATGAACACCACATTTTGTGTTTTCTGAAGCTTAAATGAAATTCCCAGAAGCAAAAAACTACATGTATTGTTAGGCTACAAAAGTACTACATCGTGGTCACATGACTTAAAGGTGGCCAACCCGAAGCTTTCAACTTCTGATTTAATTTAGCGCACTTTCTTTTCTAAACTCTGTCCTCTTAGCGTGGCCTGCTCTCATGAAGCGCATTGTGCTGCTTTTTGTATGAAATGCCCTGTATAAATACATTTTCTTCTTCTCTTCCTTAAACTAGGAGGTGATAATGGCTATGTCCACTGTTAGTCTTTTTTTCTCATCCTTTTTCAAAGATATGATGTATTTTATTCTTTTCTAACGTCCCTGACAAGCTATGTAGTCTAATTCAGCCACTTGTTAGAAACCACATTTTTTTAAGACACGCAAAAGTTCTAAAAGTGGGTCCATACTGGCCTATTTTATGACACAGAACACATTGTCTAAATGTCTTTGGCCTGTGTTAACAGACCTCATTTCAGGCATTTAACTGAAAACTCATTCAAAAACATATTGACTTTAAGATGAGGGAATTGGAAGTGCTAAAATGCTAACTGACTCCCGTCTTTTAGGACTCATTACTTCACCACTCTATTTACTTTTGTTGTACCCTCACTCTGATTTGTTTGTTTTGTGCGTGTTTCTGTCACCATTTATCTGTGTTGAAAAATTTACAAGTTATTCCTACTTTTTAGAAAAATATCAATCATATTGGCATGGTCTCTGTTTGGCTCTGAGAGATAACATGGCAAAGTCCATTTTAACAGTGTGGCTACTCTAGACATCTTGGAATAAACTGCTTTCTCTCTCTTTTAAAGTTTGTATTGAAACTCTGAATTATTTTCTTATGCTGCTTATTTGTGCCGTTTTTTCCTGCCAGATTAATTACTTGATCGCAGTTCAGCACAGGAGGTGCGAGAGCAAGCATTTTATAGTTTTTCTTTTGACTCACATGTAATTGGAACGATTGAAAGCGACCTCATGGTGTCTTGTTTTGGCAACACGAAGTGACTGCCGAGCAAATAAATAAAATGAGGTCTGTATGGTGTGAAGCTAAATATTGTTGGCTGGTACACACCTGAATTATAACACCATATTACACTGAATTAAGGTTTTGTTGTCCTATCGTTTTGTAAATCATCTCGACTGCTTCTTAAATACATCCAATTAAGCTTCAACAAAATTCTTTAAGCACTGTTTCTTCTTCTCAAACATCTCGGCATCTGCTGCCCTTCACATCTCCTCACTTAGCATCTGTTTCATGTCACAAGGAGGCAGAAGCAGCGTTTTGCCTTTGCTTTTATACTTAAGTAGCGTATGATTCATAAATCTACTCTCTTATTAATTCTCCTCAGCTTGTGTAAATGACCCTCCTGGGTGTACATAAGCTTGATAAACCGAAGACATGGATGAAGGGGGGGGGAGCTGGAGGCTCGAAGGCTCTTTGAGGAACAGAGTTGTTAGTGCTTTGCCCTCAGGGTGAATGAGAAGTAGCTTTGAGGGCTGCGAGGCCCGGGGTTGGCTCCCCCACCTAAAGGCGTGTGTACTGCCGTGTTGCGCAGCGGCTGTGCTTTTGAAGGATCAGTCTCGAACGCGCCTCTAATTAAAGCTGTCATGGCTGGGTGCCTGCAGGGATGATGTTCTATTATTATAGTCATTTGTTTCAATTAAACGCTGGGTGATTTTACAATAGCAGCCGTGAACCTGTGTGAGTGAGCCATCACTCTAAACAAGATGGCTCCAGTCAAGCAGGGGGTGAGGAGAGGAGAGTCTCAGGACTCGCGGAAGCATTGATCACTGTATATTCAAGCAGGATAGAGAACGGGTCAGACAGTCTGATGGTGCTGATTAAAGCAGTCCAGCAGGTGATGTTGCTTTAAAATCTGATTACTGAAAGATATCGTAAAACATTGTGTGGGGAAATGCTCCATCGTTAGCAAATTCATTTTATTTTTCATTTACATTTTGAAGTAAGTGAACTAAAAGTGAATTGACTCAGCTCTGCAGAGGGCTCTTAATTAAAAACAGACTTTTATCAGATAGTGATGCTAACATGAGCACAACATTTATTGATCCTTTAGCATAATAAAACTGGTTTATTATGATGCTGGGGCAATAAAACCCTGCATAGCAATCAAGCCGCTTATTTAAATGATGAAACAGATGCCACTCTGGTATAATCGTGATGAGGACGGAGCAAGGTTAGCTGTTTGACTCTCGGCTGCTGTGAATCTCTCCTCTTTCTCCTTGTAGCCGTGCGGGGCTCTCTTTTCCCCCTCTCTCATCTCTGTGCTGGTGGTCAAATCCCCTTAGCTAAATCAAATGGTGCAGGCAATTGGAGCGGCCGTGAAGCCATTTCAAAGGTAAGGTCAGCAGGAGCAGGGGAACAATGGCTTTGTGATATTCCATCTCACACACAATGTGCTACACATAATTGGAAAGCCTTTGTTATTTGACTCCCATTTGACTATGATGTACAAGATGTGAATACAAACACGACAGGCGTAACGATGGCAGAGGAGCGCGTTCACACCGAGTTTCCTGGCTTTACATCACAGTTTAGGTCTGCCTGGCTGCTCATCACCAAAAAGCAATATCTAACTGTCCCCTTGCTAACTTTGCAGATTGGTTTTAGTACTTAGGTCAGGTATTTTTTTTTTCTCCCCGCTTTTTTCCTCTGTTATGTCTTTCCGTCTCTTGCTCTTTTCCAGTGTCGTCTCTCCTTTCCTCTTACTTTGCCCTCCACGTCTATGAGGGACTCTGATCTCAGAGGGCTTTACAACAAACAAATAAATTGCTGGAGGTTAAGCACAGCAAGGAGAACTCAGAATCCAACTTTATTAATAATCTAAATATGTGAAATTAGGCCAGTACGTTGCTCAAGTTGGTATTTATTGGTTTGTAGTTAGTTTGACACGGCGATGATGAACGTGTTGATCAAGTAAGCTGCTTAAAGTAGAGTATGACTGCTCGTAATGCTGTCTTTCACAAAGCATAACCATCTATCAGTTCTACTATCAGTACACCGTCACCAAGTCTTTTATTCAGCAATAATATCTGTATTAGGGGCCTGTTATCTATGTCAAGACTCCATGAAAGGTCCCTATGTGTTACATGCTAAATGCAGAGAGCAGTGACAAACTGAATCCTGTTATGCACTCCCCCCATCCTCTTTTGGCCATCTACTCAGATGATACCATTAGGAATTAGCATACAGTACCTATGGCAACCGGCAACCTTTGTCAGTTTCTTTCATAATATTTGTACAGCCGTCTGTCGCCTATTTTATTTAGCTTGAGCTTGATGGTGCTATGTTATAACTTCTTGCTCTTTCTGCCTCACACAGGTGAAAGCACCAACTAAGCACTCAGTGACATTTTGAAGAATGACAGGAACGACTATCAGAAGTGAATTATCACAGTAGGAGTGTTTGAGTAATGAGCGCTAGTGCTTTAGGTGTTACTGTATGGCGCCTTAAACAGCTATGATAAGGTAATGTACACTGTCATATGCAGGAATCAGTTTCTTTGTGATTTCATTGATGTTCCTTTGCTTTTACAGTCTAACTCTAGATGACAATCTGGACAGATGCAGTGGTTGTTTTCTTTCTGTATTTTCTGGTGATAAACTGCTTCATCAGTTAGGACAGAAACACTCAGCCCTAATGAAAGTTTGAGTTACTGCCACGAAATATGAGAGTGACTATAAATAATTGCAGACGAAATGTGTGCTTGATTCAAAACAAAATCAACAAATGTAATGAATCATTTCATTTTGTTTTGAAAAGGAATGTAATTTGACTCATATTTGTAGTCAAACACACTTTGGTCCCTGCAACAGTCTCTGCCAGCTCTATGATTTTCCTGCATATGAATGAGGTTGAATTTATTTGTAACATATTGTCATGTTTTTGCAAGAAGATTTGACTCAAGCTAATCTTTTAAAGCTGGAGTTGGTAAAGCTGGAAAAACCAGCAAGAGTACGTCAGATTTTGAAAGTATCCAACAGAAAAAAAAAAATCCCTTTTCTCCAAGCCTCTGTCCAAAACACTGAATGTACACTCCCTGACTACTCATAAAAAGCACTGGGTAGAAGAACATCGTTAACTTTGTCCGACTACCTGATGTCTCTAAAAAAAACCCAGACATTATCAAAACAAACAAACAAAAACAAGACCACCGACAGTACTCACAACTGTCAAACTTGCAGTATTGTCTCCATCTGCAGCCATTCTTGTGCATACAGCATGTTAAAGCTATAATATATCTGCATAGCCATGTGGAATCAGAAATGGCATTTTATTCGAGCCAAGTGCAATGATTGGATGAGCTTATTATATGGCTCCATTCAAGCTACTCCCCCGAAACACAGAGGCACACACTGCCTGACTCTCCTTTCACATGTAAAAAACACCCCACATGATCATTATGAATGTAAACAACAAACATGGCTTTTGCTGTACTCACAGCTAGCTAGCATGCCATTAGCATAGCCATTCTTGTGTGACTAGCTCGCTATAGTCTTACTAGCCTTCGGTCATGCCAATTAATTCAAGCCGAATGAAATGATCAGACGTGCGTAAGACAGGCTTGGAACAACTAAACTTACCGGATCTGTATTTACTTATTTATTTATTTATTTTGCACCAGAGTCGTTATA
>JAPZDX010000012.1:9484666-9497116 GCA_029783625.1 Naso annulatus | reverse complement strand
ATTAATACAAGTCTGTTTAGTGTCGGACACAGAGAAGTTGTGGGTGCTTGACATAACAAACACTATTTATGATGTAAACAACTCAACAACTTTTATGTGGTAAATGAACATATTTAAACATACAATATGTAATTTCTGTAACGAGAGGTCTCTAAATCGAAGTAATGAAAACAAGACATAGTTTAATGACGTTTTAAAGCAGCGTAGGATATTTCTTTATTTAACAGCCACCATAGCATAAAAATTTGTCTTACTCACCCTTGCAGAAATGTTCACAGACGATGTAATGCATTAAAGTTACATCCGCGTTATTTTTTGTCACGTTTGTCGACTTCCTTCCTCACTCTCCTCACTTTGTGTTACACTAAAGTTATCGACATGTAAACAACATGAAATGCTCCTTTATACTTTGAATAAAACTACAGATTTTTCTGAGTTTAAATATGGAAAACATTTGGGATAATGTGAGTACACAACTCAACAAAATATATAACAAGATATAGTCATTTTTAGAAAATTTAATTTGTAAAAGTTACATACTGTATGTTTCAACGTTGGTCAAATAGTGTACAAATGGACCATCAGCGATTTCTGATGACGCCCGTTTTTCCTCTCTGATGATTAAATTGTGAAATACAGATATGTATTGTATGATAAAGTAGGGTTGTCTAGACGCTGAACTCTGTACCTGTATTGTAGCTTATCCATACAGCAGAAGTAGCTTAGCTGGACTGGCACTCTTTAAACCAACTGTTATCAACTATCAATACATTTGACGACCTTTGTCGCAACTCTTGAAACACAAGAGCCCTCATTTTGTACTTCACATGGGCTGAAATCAAATGAAACTGCAGAGTAATACTGACTAAGGCTACCCAGATTAAAGAAAGGTGTTAGGAAAAGAGAAGTTTTTCTCTACCTTTATTGGTTAAGTTAAAACACATTTTAAAAGAATCTTTTTAAAATATTCTCTGTTAGTCTTATCTCTACATTAGACCTTGGATTATGAGCACACTTTAAACAGAAGAGAGAGAGAATAAAATAAAATAAAACAAAAATGTGGCCAGTTGTAATGAAAAACGTACTGTATGATTTGGCAGTTGAAAGTTGTCATACAAAAAATCCATGTGACTTGTTTCATGAAAATTCAGAATAAAGGCAACTAAAGCATCCCCATAAAAAGTGTATCGTTATACTTGGTTGTACTTGTGTTCTGTACATTGTTCTGTACAGACTGCTGATCATGTAGTGATGAGTCATCTCTCTGTCACTTCACTGAAGCTGCCTGTATAAAAAAATGTTTGTCCAACATCAATCAGGACATTTGTAAAGTAACTTTTGTAATCACGCTTCACAGCACATAAAGCAGAGAGTGAAAGATAAAAGGATGCTCATGACAAAGGCCTGTCGTGATTCATGAAACAAAACAAAATGAACAATGGGTGGGTGGGGGGACAAAACATGAAATGGTTGGGACTTCAAGCTTTGGAACACTACGAGGCAGGCTCTCATATTCACACAGTTTGCCATCATGAAGTGTCATGATCTAACAAAAACAGAATTCTCAGATGCCACATCCCTTAAACCGCACCAGTAAAACCTCTGTTTACCTTCTAAACTATGATTTCGACAAAAGGTCCATCAATGCTGCAGTTTTGTCATCATTCCCCTGAAAAGACCAGGAGGTGCCTGACCAGAGATTTCATTTAAAAGGCCTATAGAAAGGTTGAAAAGAAGGGGTTTGTCAGCATCTTTTCCGGGGCCACATCCTCTGGTGTTTCAGAGTCTTCGGGGCTGTGGTTTTAGTGAATATTCCTATTGTTGGTGTTCTGGATGGTTGTCCATTATCATGCCAGAAGGCCAAGTCGCTTGACCTTAGCAGACAGAAAAGAGTGGATGATGAAGACGATGGTCTTGGGACAACAGTGGAGGTCCAGTTGCTGAAAGAGGAGATAGTTCAGAGAGAAGGCAATGTGAAAGAGAACAAAAAAAAAACACACAAAAGTTTTATTACACTGTATAGTGCACTGATGGCTGCATCCCAATTCATTAATGTTCAACATCTTTCCAGTTTGAAATGTTACAATTTGAGAGATAAATGACAAAAAATACTAAATTAGGATTTATGTGTTTGTTCCAAATGTTGAAAAAATCAAAAAACAGATTAGTATGAGGCAAACAGGTCAGCATGATGTGAAAGTAATAACGCAAATAAGTCATTTTTATTGTAAAGTTCATTCAAGACCTTGAAAAATGTTATTCCGTGCCACCTTTTTTCTGCAGTTCTCAACTGCATGTAATGGTTTTATTTTGAAAATGAAGTTGACTTGTTTGTCGTGTGTTTAGCTCATTTGTGGCCTCAGACTGAGACAGCACAGTTAGTTGGCCATCTCCATGACAACTGAGGAAACTCCATCTGCTGATGAAATGTGATTAAAAGGTCAAAAAGGCCAATACAAAGAATTTGTTATTTGGTCAAAAAGACCTTAATTGATAAATTTCTTCATACAGTTATTAAAAAACTAATTAAAATGTCTCACCAACTGCCTTGGTTGATACCAATTCAAAAGAACTTTGTCAAGTCAAATAAATCTCAGATCTCAAATTTGTGGTGGCTATCATCTTAAAAAAAATAAAATAAAACAAAATAAAATAAAATAAAATGTAGTGAAAACTTACAATCTCTGCATCAGGGCCTCCAAAGTCAAGGAACATCATGCGAACTCCATCGTCTGAAGACATTCTTAGCCGCTCAAAGGGCTGCTGGAGCAGAATACTTTTCCTGACACCCATTTCTTCTGTGAATAGTGTGAACCCATCATCAATGTGCACTCCCAGGGTACACTGCTTCCCATTCCAGCTACAGGCTGCCAGGGTAGAAAAACAAAACAGTGGTTATAAAGAGGCAGAACAAATGAAGGTGATGTAATGATTTTGCAGAGCTCAGCTAAAGTTGTTTAAAATAAATCTGGATTTTTTTTTGTTGTGTGCTCAGTGTTACAGTGCAGATGCAGAGCCTGAAATTCTCGGCTCTATGCTGTGAATGTAACATCTTAATGCACTGAAAGGATCAATAATGCTTAGTGTTAAGTGACCAGAATAGGTCTGAATCTTAAATGGAACACTTGTTCTACTCCTGATACTAAGAAGAGAATTTTTTTTTTGGTTTAGGCTGAAAAGACATTGCACCACCTCACCGTACCAGCAGAGGGCAGAGTGACAACATAACAATACTGCACTGAATGCCTTTCTGACAAAACAGAATCAATACTTAAAAGTTCCAGAAGAAACTTTTAAGACTAAAATGTAGAATATGGATCGTAGATGTAAAAAGAGCCTTTCCATTACTCACACATGGCTCATAAGATCCCATACATACAGTAATACATGAAACAAGAACAGCTTTGTTATGTCTCAGACTCTTCATAAAAATCGATTACAAAAAGCTTTCCTTTCCAAAAACACAGTTTAAGTCTTTTATAAACATTCGGCCCGAAGGAATTTCTGGGGATTGAGGACATTATGCTAAAGGAAACATTCTCTACATTATTGTGGAAGAAACAATAAACCGTAACTTCTAATCCTGCTTTGTGAGACAGGCTCTTATTATGTTATTAGACACTGATGTTTGTGTTTCTGTAGAATAGAATTCACGTCTTGTGCGTAAGCAGAAATTGTCTGATTTGAATAGATTGAAGGCATATTCACAGAAATAATTTTGGAGATCGATCAATATAATCGGCATTTTCAATTCTGAGCAGAACAGATTTAAAAATGAATGCTGAATCAGCATTCACATTAATAAAGGCGTGTTTTGCTACAAACAAAAGTTAGCAGCATTAAAAATGAACCACTTTCACTCTCCTTTAGGGAGACTTTATAGAGTGAAAATGATGTGTGATCTAGCTGACTTAGATACTAGATGTTTAGAATGTTTACATGATGCTTGTGTTTCTCATACTCATAAACAGGCCTCACTTAAAACCACTGATAGAGCACCACAAGAAGATTCACTTTTACAAAAGGGCGACCCAGGTGGGAGTCAAATCTTGAGTCTTGGTTGTGTGTTTCTCTGCTCGTTCAAGCAAGGACGAGCAACACTCCGAGACAATCAAGTATTATTTCTGGCCAATTCCTCGGGCCCTCTGTCAGTTCAGAACAAAATCTGAATTTTCTACTTGCAGGCGGAGAAACTGCGTAGAGACAATGAGGGATGGAGCCTGGAGTCAAACAAATCTGTACCCGTGGTGACCTCCTTGATGAGCTCAGCAGCATTGTGGCAACCTTCCACCAGCAGATGAGTCCAGGTGGACAGCTCCTTGGCAGAATCCACCCGGAACACATGAGTCTCCACGCCTTGTTTAGTGCCAGAACGCAGACCGAATGAGAGGTCAGAGTCCAGGAGAGGAGAACTTTTTCCTGGGCCAGAGTGGACCAGTCTAAGAGGGAGAATAGAAGAACAAAGATGAGACAGGGGGTTTTGAACATTTATAGAAAACAATGGGCTGAAAGAGCAAATGAATGGGTACGCATGTTTGCATGTTAGAAAGAAAGTCTAACAAAAGTGCCATGTGGAGAGTACAGGAGAGAGAGAGAGAAGGGAGGAAAAACACATGACTCATAGGTTCTGGTTCCAGTAATGTTTTCCAAAGGAGTGTAACATTATGTGGTGAACTGTCCAACAGTCCAGCTACGGAAAGAGTGAGCATTTGCTCTCTGACTGGGACAAAAAAACAACAGTGAAAGGTCTATTGACTGAAAACTGGGCTGCTCAGGGTGGAGGACAGATCTATTAAGATTATTAAAAGCCAAGTTTACATGTTATGTAATGTGACTGGCTCTGTAAAGGAGACAGAGAGAGCATAAGTGTTGATGTCCAGGTCTGTATGCAGGCTTTCTTGCGTGCCAACCTGGTAGCAATGAGTGGGTGACTCTTGGTGGGGCTGCTGAGGCTGTCTTTGCTTTCAGGCAGGGACAGATACAGCAGCAGGTCTTTGTCAGTCAGCACAGCCAGCACCGGTCTCTCTGGACCTTGGGTCACCTGCACACATACACATTTGTACAAGACATGAAGCAATCAATACTTACATATTTTATGGCTAACATAGAAGGTATATTTATGATAGTGATGCTCAAGGTCATCAGTGGGCTCCTGGTAAGGATCTTTCCACACGACCAACCATTGATATGTATTTGTTCCTCCTTTATTTCTGAGTTGCTGCAAGCACGTTAAGATAAAAAAATAAAAATAAAATAATAACTAATTGGTCTTTGCCTCACAGGCATTAAGAAAGACACAGCTAATACTAGAATTTATTCAACATATGGAAAAAAAAAAAATAGGGCACCATGAAATTCTAAAAATTACATGAACAAAACGTTAAAAAAAAAAACAACACACACACACAGTAGTGAATACTTCAGTGCAGGTCTTGCAGCATGGATGCTGCATGTCTGTATTTTTGCATACCTGCTCTGTAATCCAGCCCAGATGTTTGACCTCCATGCCAGGCTGCATGGTCTTCATCTCCTCCTTCACTTGTGGTAAAAGGTTTGTAGCGCCAGCCTGGATGGCATTGTACCAAGACTGAGCCATGGCTGGGTCTTTTGCTCGCAGGAACACAGAGTTCTTTCTGTTGGATGAAATTACCTCAAAATACCTGGCAGATGAGATGAGAGGAGGAGAAACAGAGAGAGAAGCAAGCAGGAGAACAAAAAGGGAGACGGAAAAAAAGAGGCAATTAGAGAAATAAGAGACAAATGGAAGAGAGAGGAGAAAAGCTTCAGGGTGTAGAGAAAGTTTTGGATAATAACAAAGAGAATATATGAGGAAGACGAGGTTGATATCCCGTTACGATGTTTTCTCTGAGCCATCTTGTTCAGGTTTGGCTGGAATTTTTTTCTTAAGAAATATTGGGGGGTATCAACTGATCAGATACCACACAAAGCTGTAAAATTCTAACATACCTGTTTTCTGTGTCCGGGGGGCACTGTTTTCGTGACACCTGGCACATCTTCAACGGGATGATGCGGGGCTCCTTCACCTCAGCAGGCGAGAGCTCAGTGCCCCTCTGGGGTGTGGAGGGGGGGGAGTCCCAGGGGAGGCCGGCACCGGGGGACCCTGTGCTCTTAAAGAAGGCCGACATCTCCTTGATGTATTTCACTGAAGGGGAGCAAGAGTGCGTGAGAGAGAGAGAATTAGATGAAACGGTCAGGCAGAAGCAGTATGAGAGGGCTGAAGAGGGAGAGAAGAGGAATTTAGGAAATGAAGTCGGGGCCTCCAGATTATGAGACGAGTTAAAACTGTACTTGAGAACAGCTTGTAAAATCTGCAGATTCATCTGTGAAGAATTGTGTGCTGCTTAAGATTTCTTGAAGAGCTTAAAATGCTTTTTTAGGACGAATAATCTATTTCTAACATCGCCAATATACAGTTGAATCGGAAAATTCTATCTCCTTTACTAAAATGGAAAAAAAAAAAAATTTTTGTTATTTAGTAAACATCTGATATTTTTTATTATTAATATTGTATCTTGTGTGGGTGATTCTGGCCCGGGTGGGCATGTCTTGAGCACCAGCTGGAGGCAGATTTATAATCTAACTAGAAGAGTGCACTCAGTGGAGTGCAGATCTCCGCCAAAGTAGCAGGCAAGATGATGGCGAAGATAACAAAAACGGAGATGTATTTGTTTTGTATTGTGCCAAACTTTAATGGATCAGAACATATTGGTTACGAAATCAATCTGCACATGCTCTGGTTCAAGATTAGACCAAACTTTTCTGTAGATGTCTATGAATGAATGCCTCTGAGCCACTACAAAGGCAAAGTGGGGTCAGCAACAGACGCGAGAGGCCTTACTTTTAAAGGCATATGCCAGCTTTTTTTCCTTTTTGTTATTTGCCTCGCTTCCAAGTTCCAAGCAAGAGGATAGATACCATTCTTTTGCCTGTGTGTGCAGTAACAAGCAAAAGACGGGCAGAGCTCGCTCACTGCTAATTAGCTTAGCTCAAATACTGGTTGTCAGTGGGAAGTGTTAGCCTGCCTCTGCCTCTGCCTCAAGTCATCAGATAAATTTCCAAACAACTTGAAACAGTCCTGTGTGCTTGTTGTGACTTGTTTATCTACCATGTAATATCGTTTTCAGACTCAGATTAGCACTTTATACAATTTTAGAATCAAATACAATTACTGATGATATACTGTTAACTTGTGTGCATGTGCCCTGCGGTTTACTTCCAGTACATATTTCAAAATATCTGAATTACATAACACAACCTGCTCTCAAGATACAAAGACTTAACACTAATTGATCTAACCTGAATAGCACTTAGTGGAACTAACGTCTTTCTGTTTGTCCCCTTAAAGGTACTGAGCGTTCTTCATAGAAACAAGATTAGAAACTAAAGCAACTGTCGATTCTTTGCTGTGGCCCCTTGAGGCTGGTTCAGAGAAGTGATGAGTCAGCATAACAGGTTTTCAAAATTTGTGAATCACCGCAACCATAAAACATCCTTGAGCATACAGTTTATTGAGCACAAAAGATATTAGGTAGATTGGTCCAGTGCATTGTGAGACGAACAATCGCATTTGCGCGCACACAGACACACACACACACACAACCAAATGCACTGATCTCCTCCAGGCCTACAGCTGGCAGTGATAATGTGTATTTATTTGTGTTTTTCTTCAGAAATTCTGTGTTGCCCTTGGAGAACAAATAAAGTGACTAAATGATTGTTGCCCAATTTTCAACTTACTTATTTTGTTACCTTCTTTTTGAATACCTGGACTATGAATTAATGTATAAGTTATTTAATAAACTTTGTTTATTTATATATATTGTTTACATAAACTGTGTCCACGATGACTATATTTCTTTTAACTCTGATATCATTTCTTAAATGCACAGTTTCACAACTCAAATACACACCTACGTAAAGCACCCACATACGCATGCACGCACGCACGCACGCACACATACGCACACATAAACACGTAAGGCCTCTGGTACGGTCCAGCAGGCTGTGGTATGGGTTTGGCAGAGGTAGCCACTGCTGGAATAAAAATAGCCCAGAGGACATGGCAAGGCATGAGGCTGAAGTCAGAGCTCTGGTTTCATTGGGCAAGTGTGAAGTGCTCTTCTTGCACAGTGTAAAAGGCACATTGCCTGAGGGCAAGTTAGCAAACGACAACAGGAGTGAAGAGGGGGCGTCCACCACTCCCAAAATAGAGCCCCTGCCAGTCGGTCAGGCAGACACGCAGCCATTCAGTCATTTTGTAGGACTGAGACTATGACGGTGTAGTGACTAATTCAATTTGCATGGTTATATTTCACAAAAAAACAGCATGCATGTACTTCAGAATTGCATCCTCTCTACATAACTCTTCATTGTGGGTACGTGTCACGTTAAATTATAAAGGACAAGACCGCTAGAGATGTAACGCTCACACATTTGGCATCCAGCCAATGGCGGGAGGGATCACAGGAAGTTATGTATGATTAGCAAGGTGAGAGCTGGTTCACTTGTTATCTTGTCCTTGGCGCAGTGGAACAACAGTTGTCAAATTTCAGTGTTAGATCAAGCCATCTCCAGCCACTCTTGTAAAAGCAATGCCTTTTATTTAGTTTGCAAAGTTCCGCTTTTAGGCCAATTTTTCATTTTAAAATGATTCAAATCAACAAGAAAACAGCATTAGTTATGACGCTATATGAATGAATTTCAAATGGAATTACATATTCAACTCTGACCTTTTTATTGCAAAGAAGTTAAATTTATTCAAACTTGAGTAATGTTCAAAAAGTGCAGAGGGGGACTTAAGTTGCTGCAGATATGGGGCATGACCTAAAAGCTGAAAACTATAAACATACAGTAGTGCCTCTGAGTCAGCTGAATGTTGACTGTCTTCCCATCCGCACCTCTTTGTATTCTCACAACTATTCTTTCTAATAGCCTGGATCTCAAACCCTTCTGTAGTCCTTTCCTCTGTTCTTTTCGACTGAGACGACTGAAGACGATTGTTTCTGTACATGAAAGCTACAAATGTCTCACAACTGAAGCATGTTTTCTCAGTCTATATAGAATCATTGAGAAGAATGACTCCTTCTCCTCACTTTGGATTAAGAGTTTTGAAATTAAAGTTGAATGCCAGCCTCACAAAATTCTTGTCTCCCCCCGGCTCTCTCACACTCACTTCCTCGTTTTGCTACTGGTTTGGTTTCCTGGGATCAACTACTTACAAAACGCAATCTCAGTTGCGAATATTTGTTTAGTAACTTACGAAAGTAAGCACACAGAGAAGCAAGCATACACAATCACACAAAGTAATGTCTATAAGGCATGTCCAAAAACATATTTACGGTGTGGTGTATTTAGCCTCACTACCTTGTAGGTTCTCACTTGGTGTCTGTAGCACATGGTACCGTAAGCTGGCGTTGATGTCTTGCTCTAATTTGTACTCTTTACTTGTCTTTGAGAGTTTTATATTTCAGCAACAGCTAGTTTCATTTCTTTGGCAAATTAGAATTCTGACATTTTGGCTGGGTAAAGAAAACTGTATTCCACAAAGTTTTAGTATCAAAACCATATCAGTAGTTATTTTATCATCTCTGGTCGGGCTGAGCAATAATGGAAACAATAAAAAACTGCAACATGGCCTACTGCCATTTTTGAATCGTGAGTGCACTAAACAGTAAACCCGTCACTTATTTGTTATTAAATAATGAGCCACAAACTGTAATTACACCATTTTAAATCACTAGTCCAAGCATTTTTTTCCAGGCTTAAAAACCGTTTTCATATTGGCGCATACTGGTGAACCACATGGCGATACTAATAATCTGTGATGGCCCAATATCGGCCAATTATACCGGCAAACCAACATATCGGCCGGGCCCTATCTTGCATCCAAAACTGGTATTAAAACTTTAACTCAGCCCATTAGGTACTAGGATGTATGAACTAATCAGCATTCTCACTCACACTAACCTCCCATGACCCTAATGCACTTTAAGTTTCTCTGAAAAACTTATTTCTCCCTCTTCTACTTCAGAATTTCACTTCTTTACTTGACTCATTTACACTCTGCAAAATCAGCTCAATGTACTGAGAAATAAATATGCATTTATAGACAAAACCAGACGAATCAGGAGTGAGCAACCAACATTTACCGGCTACAGCTTTGAAGTAGCTGTCAACTTGCATACGTAATGTTTCATGGAAATGAGCTTCTGCCCATTTGTTCTTGTGCCAGCCTATTGATGTTTGTACCACGAGGTGGCCAACTTCTTCCTTGTTGCTGGACCATGGCCATTCAAAATTGATGGGGTCAGTCTCAATATGGCAGGCTAGGCCACAAGACTGGAAATGGGATTGCTTACATTATTTTGTCAAGTGGAAGCCATTGTAGAATATCTTCTAAATCGTTTGAAATCAAAAGTCAATTTTGAGTCGAATTGTGACCCAGAAAATCAAAACTCGGAAATTATCCATGATTCACAGCCCTATTTACCTGTATATGCTAACTTTACTTAAAAACTTTGGCAGAGAAAGTCAGGAGAGACAAAATGCCTGTAGGGCTATAGGTGCTGCACAAACTGCACACAAGAATAGGATTAGGGAAAAGACCAATCATAGCAGGTGTAAGGAGATATTTAGTTTGCAAAGAGGCATCATTATTCTCCAAAGAAAAACGACATGGAAATGATCAGGTTGGTGTTTCCCAGATTAGAAATGTTGGGCTTTAGCTGTACCTCGACGTTACGAAATGAACAAGATAGCTCTCAAAACAGCGTGGTGAATGAAAAGGAGAGAGGGATGGATAATTGAGAGGGAGGAGGAAAGGAACGAACATCATGGAGGAGAGAGAGACAGAGAAAGAAGAAGAAGACGGAGAGTGAGAATAGAGAAAAGAAAGAGTGAGACAGGCCATACAGAAAGACCGAACATACAGCTAAGCTCAGCCAGAAATGTTGCCATGAATACCAGTGGCGGCACATTCAATACAGAGCTAAAATTAGCTGAGATGGCACTGTTATTACTTTAGCTTATCTGGCAGCCAGTGAAACCACTTTTGTACTCTGTGTGTGTGTGTGTGTGTGTGTGCGTGTGTGTTTGTGTGAGCGAGCTTGTGTAAGAGGGGTTTCTTTGCTTCTTCTGCAGAATCTGCCACTAAGCTTTTCCTGCTAAAGTCTTTACACTGAATCTCACAAATCCTGACCAGACATTTCCAGCTGATTCAGTTTTGACACAATTAACTTAACTGTGGTTTGAAAAGCCTTTTTTTATTTTTCTTGCCCAGCCCCCTGGTCAGTCCAAACTGTCAAAGCATGAGTTTGAATTTTCAAAATGGGCTCAGCCAATACTCGTTTGTGTTTATTGTCTAATTAACATACACACACACAGACATTCCCACATTACATCAACCCAACCCTCTGCTGGCATCCACAGTCAGATTGTTTACGGGCTCTGCAAACTAATTCAGAAAGGTTTCCAATCACAACACCAGCGGGGTTATGATGTTGGCAGTCATTAACGTGCTTCTTGACATGGTGGTTAAAAAGTGCCAAAGCTTGTCAAAGACAAAACAATTCTTTACAGCTAAACATCTGCCCTCCCTCCCCCTGCTACTGGTTACCGTGGGAGCAGCTGGTATGTCATTGGCCAGTCAGCGACCTCTGAAGCATGCTGTTGGCTCTGTAAACCCCGTCAGGCAGAGAATGTCCCAATGTTACACCACCAACTAGGAAAGATGTCTTGGGCCAAAACAACGTCATAAATAACTATGCAACACAATGGATCACTTGCTGTTTTCTTTCAGCGGATAGAGGTCAATCGAGGTAAAAGAGAAAAAAGCAAGGCATTACTGAGCCCACTTAATTAGACTGCCAATCATAAATTAGATAGTGTAGAATATTAGGGTTGTTACGCTTCGAGACAAAGATGTATATGTAAAGATGTAGACTGAAGAGGATGCAACTGAAAATTAGGAAGCTGTTGCTTATATTTTATAGATTTAATGAATTGACTTTTGCATGAAAGCAGCATGGACAAAGTTAGCAGCCCATTTTATCCCACTGAAGATTGTATAAGATAAATGTTGGTGGAAAAGTAACAAGATTTACGACAGCACCAGGTGTTGCATTTCTGACTAATTTGGAAAAGCCATTTAAAACAGTAAATGCTTTATTGTTTTCACCAGCTAGTCATCAGCATCTCTATCTGCTGTTCAAAACTTGGACAGAAGTGTAGAGTGAGTTTATCTGAGCATTTTGCCGAAAACAGCTGCCTGCTGCATCTTGACGACATCGATGACAGTACTGAGAGTCGATCCAGTCGCAATATACCGGCTATAAAACCAAAACAATGAGCTGATAGACCCTGCAACTCTCCAAAAAGCTGGGTAATATCTATCGGTGGGCATCACCTTTAACAAGTTCCAAAAGTCTGTAA
>JAPZDX010000012.1:9462452-9474411 GCA_029783625.1 Naso annulatus | reverse complement strand
AACAGACAGATTGATTTTGTTTAAATTTCTACTACAGTTAAGAAGTTTGGAAAGAGTGGGAGGGGGAAGGTCTTACACAAATTGACACTCACACCCTCCAACTGCCCAGTGCTGCACCTTTCTTTTGCTGTTGGCATTTCAGCAAATGGAAGGGGCATCAAAATCATTCAATTTATTAAAATCTACCAACCAGACTAATATTAAATTATTTTCCAGTTGTGCCACATGTGAAGCTAGAAACCCTGAAACCCTCATCTGAGCCGATCTAATAAGAATTCTTGGTAACACTTTCTATCTTTATAATTTATTAGAACTCAGGCAGACTGATAATTATGAAGACATTTCTCTAGCACAAACTCACTAAAGAAATACATATCCTTGAAAATATTCTTCACCTTGATTACATTACTAAAGACACAAGTTACGACTCAGTATTAATACCTTGAAATTTGCCGCTGCCACAATCTAAGTTGGGTGCAGAAATTCGTTTAAAACAGGCTTTTAATGTCGTGTCTTCAAATCATTTAACACACACCTCCTTCATTATCTCGCATATGCCATGGTCATTTTTAAACAATAGAAAATACAAACCTTCTCAAATTTTGGGTGAAAGTTTTGCACTCAAAATTTAAAGGTTACTAATAAAGAGTTTACCTTTGTCACGCAACTTAATTATAGTCCCTTTCACAATCAAGCAGTTGGTCTCAAGATGTGTCACAAATTGCATTCTTCCGTTAGTACACTAACATGCTTTAGTTTTCTGTGTACATAACGAGGCCTCCTCGCACAGTGCGTTCATTTTAACATCGTACTAAAGTTATTATCTAGCACTACCGCTGTGCACTTCAATGGGGAAAACAATCTGAGCTTTACATGTTATTACATTAGGCTACATTTGACTGCAACTGTCACCTGCTATCACTTGAGATGATCTTAAATTCAGTCAGATTTCAATAAATTAACTTGCTTTCACAAACCAGCAAACTTCCTGACATCAGCTCATCTTAAAAAAAAAAACACTGAGTGACAAAATAATTTCATCTAAAATCTCCAATAAAGTTGTTTTTTGTCACAAAAAGTAACCTGAGATAGATGTAGTAAATTTTGTCGCTTAGTCTGTGATGTCACAATAAAAATTCAAGCTGTTATGTATTGTTAGCTAAGTAAAATAAAACAAGAGTGATATTAATACATCTATAGTTATTGAAACATGGTGATATCTGTACAGAGCCTCAGAGGCAGCACTGTTCGTGTCCAGTCAAAACATGAATCTTAACCTTGCATTAAAGAAAACTAACGTTGCAGCCACAACTGTCGTTAAGATTTGATTTGTATGAAGGAATTCATTCAAAATGCTATAGATGCATTAAATTACAATCACTAGAGAGCCACACAGTTCAGGTCATCGGTTAATTTTCTATCTGGGGTAACAACACAAGGGGTCGGGCTGCTGCTGCCCGATGACCGGTGTTGGCTGGTCCCACCTGACGGACTGCGGCTCCTCTCAAGTCCCAAAACATCGCAGCAGATTTACAAACAAATGTTTTGGATAAACTGACAACATATCAGGAATCTGTGTAGTCAAATTCTCACTTGAATCATTTTATTAACTAGCTGAATAATTTTAAAACTTACTGAAGTGATGTATGTACAGTCTTGAGACCTTTACACACTGGGTGTGTAACGAATAAACGACAAGAAAATGCGAATTGTTTGGACGCAAAATATTCGGATCAAAACTCTTCACACTGCGGTGACACGAATTTGTGACAGAAACACAGGAATACGAATTTGCGAAAGAGTTTTGACAGCTCACTCTAAAGAGGGGAAAGTGGGCTCACATTATAGATACAATATTTAAAACATGGCAGAAAACATAGCAGAACTTATCAGCCATCAAACACAGGATAGTGAGTGACACCAAACACCACAGGCATTAACAACAGGCGGGTGTAAGCCATTTGCTTAAATAGGTGAATATTTAACAGAGCCTCCCATACATTACATGTTGGCTGATGTTACCTCATCCAAACGTAAACTACATAGGGTAACGTTACTCACCATTTACAAAGCCCAACTGACCGGTGATGCTCTGCCATATGCCGTCTCATCGTTGTCTTAATAATTTGTGTGTCCTTTGTCAAGCAATGCTTGGTGCTAAGGGACACAGGTGATGAGCTAATCAGCCATTGTTGTTTATGTTTCTGTTGTGGGATATGGATATGACGTCCACTCCACACAACCATCGTGATTGGTTGATGCGTTTGTCGCAGTACGAATGTTTGGAAAAATCGACCTGGATCAGAAAAATAAAAGGTTCGCTTTTTCACAGCATAATATTCACATTTTGTGTGAAAACACTCATGCCCAATCAGCATTTTGAAAAATATTTTTCTAACGCATCTGGTGTGTAACGGCCTTTAGGGTGACACTTACAAAACAATTTCATCCAGTCTGCTCTGCTATGTTATTGGCAACATCCTACTTATCAGACAGATTCAAGCAGGAATATTGACTTATTCCACATATTTTAATGTGATAGAAGCAGTCTTACTTGATCTCAGTCAAAGCTGTCTGTTATGAATTTCACAGAGTGATAAAACTGCCTTGAGTACAGCAGTGGTGGCTTGTTTGTTGCCGTGCATATGTAAGAAAGACTGTTACCCTGAACTTTAACACCGTGGTGGTGCCAAGAAGGAGTTTGTTTCTGACTGTGTTTCTGAGTATCTTGATAAAATGCCAAACTCAAAATAAACGCTGTACTTGAACTTCATGTCAAATGTATTGGCAAGGCTTTTTGTTGATATACAAAAAAAGAAATCAAATCTGACTTTAAAAAAAATGCAGCGAGAAAGCTCATAACCCTTGTTGTGTTGACCAAATCTTTATTTCCTCTATTCTGTTCCCTAAAATACTCCTTAAGCTTGACACTGCAGATGTGCGTCCAGCAATCTCTCACGTCAGAGAGGCATACGCACATAAACACGAGCAAAGAAATCGAAAGGCATCGAAAAATAGTCACAAATGCATGCATGCATGCGCGCCCAAACTCAACCCTCTCCCTTCACTGAGTCTCCAAGCCCTCGTCTCTTTGCCTCTCTATCGGGTCCTCAGGGGAAAGGGAAACCCATGAAATGATTCCTGACATGACGGATCACAGAGCAGCACTGGTTGAGCCGTCTGATATCAACACTTTTCTGCCTGACTGTGGACAAGTAAGGCAAAGGGATTTGCAATGATTTCCCCTGGCTGCAGCTCTGGCTGTATCTGTTCCGTTGGCTGAAGTTACTGACAGTTGCCCACTGTGCAAGTCAACCAACAGAAATGCTGTCATATTGAAAACTGTTACCTCTGGTTTAAGTGTTTATTTTTTTTTTTAAAATTCATCTTTTCACAGGAAAGAGTTGGAACTTTTTTTTCAGTCCCTGGACCTATATGAAATGACATACACACATACTATAGGTTGTTTCTCACAGTATCTGAAGAGACTTTTTGGACATACTAGATTTTCATCAGGCAGTTTATGTTGAGAGCGCCTATGGTCTGATGTGTGTGTTAAACACACACCACTGAACATTATCTATTGGCCACTGTTCAGACTCTGTGGGTGAGCTCACTCTCAAAACATGGACTTTGACATTAGCAGAGTATACAGATCAATACAAAGAATAATAAAAGCAGAACAACGAAGTGTCAGATTTTACGGCTCCTCCAGAAACCAAATTCTTTTTGAAAAGCATTATCCAATGCGAAACATTATTCAGCCTTCAGACACTCTCCATTTAAGATTCAACCCTGTGACTTGAAGTCAGCATGGCGAAGGATGCAGAACTCCTTTGACGCAATCAGCTGGCAAGGGGGAAAGATTGTTTTAAATTTCTTTCCCTGTCTTCACAGATGAAGATCACGTTATATTTAATCACTGTTCACACCTGCTGATGCTTTCGGGTAAATGTGCTCATACAAACATGTCCAGCAAATGAGTGAAAAAGCAAGGCATAAAAGAGAAGAGAGATGCAGCAGCACTTTGTCTCTGGCCACTCAGAGAGGAGGGAAGAGAGGAAGAAAAACACCTGCTGACTCATCCAAACACCTGTCTACACAGAGCAGGTCTGATTCTCTATTGTTTCAACAGTTCATAGCTCTGACAAAAAGTACTTTCTGTCAGTATCAAAAGAGTCTGACGTTCGGCAAGACTTAATAATAGCATGCTGAGATGCCTAGATGTGAAAGCCACAACAATATTTTTAAATTGTGAGTCTTTGGTTTCCTCTCGCTGTTTCAGTTCGACTCATTACTTGGATGTTCCGAGGAAGTCTGATCAAAGTTCTGATTTAACGGATTGTTTCTCCCTGCTCATCACAGATCGCCCGAAAGGAGGATTCAATGCTGGAGAAATGTATCAGCATGTATCAAAGTATCAAAAGTTCTCATCATTTCCATCTATGTATCTATTAAGAGCAGACAGAGTAGGACGAACTTCCCCTTTTTTCATGTAAGATTAAACTTCTGTTCCATCTTTCTCTGTAAATTATGTTACGACAGGAATGTGAAGTACTTTATCATGCAACAAAGACTGTATGACATCTTATGCAAGTTTCTATTACAGTTAACTGCTAGTCTTAACAACAAAGCAGAAACACAATAGAAAAGGGACAACGAAAAAAAACTGCATCAGGACAAAGACGAATGGGTCACACGTTGATTCTGGGTTTGATGTTTTTTCTGAGTGAAAAATGGCTTACCTTCAAGGATGACTTCTTTGCCAGTTTTCTTCAGCGCTTGCACAGCCTCATCGTGTGTGGCCTCCCGTAAGTCATAACCATTGACAGCCAATATGGCGTCGCCAACATAAAGCGCCTCTGTCTGGTCAGCAGCCAGACCCTTAAAAATCTTGGAGATGAGGATTGGCATCTTGTTCTCTTTTCCACCTGTAGGAAAAGAAAGATGAAATGTAGCTGTTTCATCTAGTACATTTTTCAGGAACCAACAGTAGTTGTGCATTATACATTCACGGTGCAGCCACAACCCTTATTCTTCTGACTTCTAATCAACTTTAATGGAGCAGATAGAAATTAAGTTCCCCTCTCCTTACGCAGTCCAGACAAAATGCAAGTGCCTTTGCTGAGAGCTCTAATACAATAACAGAAATGCCATAAATAAATGCTGACAGTGTCAGCCAACATAACAGCTCAGTTAGACATAAAGACCCAATACAATATTCATACCTGTAGGTTTGAATTAGTCTTCGTATTCTGAACATGTCATTTGTACAGAACTATACAAAAAGAAAACTCTGACAAAGATGAAAAGCCATAACTATGTCGCACAGATTGTGAATCCAACCACTGCAATTTTGTATTTTAAGGTTTGTGTCATTGAAACTGTAGACAGCATACGAGGACAGACCCTCCAGCTTCAGTACCAACTTCTACTGTTTCCTGCCTTGTCCTCTCCTCCTTTCCTCTCTCGTTAAATGAAGGTCAGCTAGTGGGCTGATAGATCCGCCTCTTGCTGTGGGCTTCCACTCTTCATGAGAAATATCGTCATTAATGTCAGCTGGCAGTTGGACTCTGGCCTTCAGGCAAGTGAGAGATTATCTCAAAGAGAATTCAATGTAATTAATTTCAAATACATCTTCCACAGGTTGCTCCCCCTTGGTGATTCCTTAGGACTGAACTCATGTATCTTACTTTGGAGGCCACAGCCCACAGCCCATAATAAAACAAAGCACCTGGAATGAGTTGACACATTTCTACTTACACGTCAATCACTGTGTTGTTCAAGTCTGAGAAAGAGGGATTTACCGGCTTCTTCACTGCTCCATGCTATCATATAGTTGTTTACTGCATGACTGAGAATTAGACATAAGGTGATGTCCTATGCTCACTTTGCAGAGTCTTTGGGCTCTATTTAGTCAATCTGGGCACAGAATAGACACAGGTCTAAGTTCTGGGCACAGGAAGCGCAAGCACCGTAGGTGTGGCAATCATTTTTGTGAATTTGGTGACCATAAACGCAGGCGCATCTGCAGCACAGCGGTAAGGTAGGAGGAACAGACAATTAGAAGGTGTGACACAGCTGATTTCAGTCATGGCTACTTAGATTAGCTCCTCTCATGTTCTTTAAGACTGGGACTGGGAGGTTAGGCTCGTAATCGCAATTTATTTATAACAACAATGTTGTAAGCAATGTGCTCGTAACGTCACTGATGTTGTGGTGAAATTAAAAAAATTGCACTGGGAGCTTTGAGTTGTGCATATTTACTTTCAATGATTAATAAAATGACCTTAACTGTTGTGCGTAAATGATGGCACTGTCATACACTGTGACTGTGCACAACTAGGTAGATGACTTAACTAGAAGGTTTTTGAATTGCTACCCCTTTAGGTGATGTAATTGCAATTTAGGCAAATTTATAGTTAACCCGAATTCCTTGATATAGACTAGAGAAAAGTTTATTTGAACACGGGAAATATAACCAATATGACTGGCTGAATGTAACCTTTATAATCATAGAAAAGTCTATCGTCTATCTAAATACAGGTACTTGTACATCAGCTCCTGATTAATATCCACAGTGGCTGCGGTCAGTTGGGGGAGAGTGGCTGCTGCATCATGACACAAGTCAATCGACAAGGGTCAGTCTAATATTTTAAATGACTGAATGAAATAGAAGGTAGCATTCACAATGATTGCTCTGATTATTTATCTAAGTGGGATGGAATGCATGGAACATCCACCAAACGTACCTGTGGGATTTCGTATAGGTCTATTATGTGACCTCTTACTCACTAAAACTATGAAAAACAGCCCTCTGCTGGCTGCACTGCACTTGGGGCTGAGGTAAAGAGGAACCTTCAGAAATCCTGTTGGTGTTGTGTTTATCAACATTTTAATCAGAGTCAACCAAAATCATGAATCTGAACTGCTTTGAAGCATACAAATATACTGAACTCTGCATAGTGTTAAGTATGCACAGCAACTGCAGATGGAAGTGGAGCTGTGACTGTAGACAAGAGCTAAATTAATAAAATGAGCAATTTTAATTTAAGTGTTAAAGCGCAAAAATGAACCTCCACATTGCTAACCAGTTGGGAGGCACATCATATACAGGTTTAGTCTAGAGCTTCCCACTGTTACACTAGAAATTCAAGGTTGTCAGCCATGGTCTCTGCCTGCTTTGCATGGATGAACCTGCAGATGGACCAAAAAGAGATGAGAACTGTATTTGACGCAACACCACAAGCCTGGGCTAGGAACCACATAACATGCATTTATTTTCTTATGCAACAGCGTTTCCGTTATAAACTGCAAACTTATTGCCATAACTGCTTCAAAAATGTCATTAAATTGCAAAGTTGAAACTCTGAGTCTCACAAAATTGTCTGAACTGAAACTAAATGCAGGGTAAACTTGCAGACTTCACCACTGCAGAGTATGGCCACTGACCTCCCAGTTCCTTTAAAACTGGCATGCTTGTGATGTATCAACCCCATTCCAACAATGTTTACCACTGCACGTTCAGACTTGACCAACTGTAGAGCTGGGTCCTGTTACTTAATGAATGGTGGAAAATTGTGTTTTGATCCAGGCTATTTAAAGGAGAGCTGCTATGTTTAAGTCAAGCAGGTTATTTTTATTTGGGGACTCCAGCAGAGTGGCTTTGCATGATTAACAGTTTAATAATTCCTTTTTTTTCTTATACTGGCCCTTTTTTAAACTCTTCAGTTCGCTTTCTGTCTGAAATACTCTGCTTAAGCCTCTGTCTCTTAAGACTCCCCTCCCTAAAAGCCAGCTTACTTATGATTGAACAAACTTCCGGACGCCTGCCAAGGGGCTGCAACCACAGATCAGATGGCGACATTAACACATCCTCATCATCTTGCCAGTCCTAGTCTGAGCAGCTGTAACCCGACTCAATAAAAACAGACAGACTGAGTGGGTGGATGGGCGTGTCCCTATATTTGATAGGGTGTTCAGTGTCTGCAGCATGACCAATTAATGAGCTCACTACAAGATTTTGCCAGTTTTGAATAATGTTTTCCTTGATTTTACATTTAATATGAACACCTGGCACTGTAACGATATGACAGAAAATAAGGCATATTGGGTCCCCTATACAGAAAATGTTTAGACAAGTACCTAAAGACAACTTGAGTTTGCAAGAGGATTATGACGAGAGGATGACTATGGTGTCAAAATGATTTAGCATTTGCACCAAAATGATAAGGGCACATAAAGACGGAAGTAGGGCCTGATCAATATATCGGTTGGCCGGTATTATCGGCCAGTATCAGCCTATGACAGATACACTGGTATAAGTGTATGTGGTCTCCAACAAACCCAGATATTAAAACTGGTATTTAAGGCTGGAAAAAATGCTTGAAATTGTGATTTTAAATGGTGTAATTACAAAGTTTGTCCAGCAGAGGGCAGTCAAATATTTAAGAACAATAAAAAACTGACTGTAAAAGTGAAAAGTTCACCGTTCAGCGTTTGGAAAAAAGTCTGTCAACTGATAACCACAATTAGCCAATATTGTATAAATCGGCCGATATCATGGATACCAGCATTTTCTTGCGCCCTAATATCAGTATTGACATCGGCCCCAAAAATCCCTTACTGGTTGGACCTACAGTAGATGACAGATATTTTAATCATTTAGAGGACAAATTCACTTGATGTATGTGACCTTTAGGGAGTTTTAATTTTACATTCAGCTTTGACAAACTATTAAATCTAACCTTGGGTGAGGTGAAGGCCTGTACTGTACACAGTCTTTTCCCCTTTCCCTTCAATTTCTCTTTCTCTGCACATACTTTCATATTTACTTCCAACCCAAAATGCCTCGTACTGACATGATGCTGAATAAACATCCTTGACATATTGTAGGAAAAATATTGTCAATATGTCTGCCACTCCTACACAACCTGTAATCCTCCCGTATTCCCTTCCCTCCCTACCATTCTTCCTCCAACTCTTCATGTCAAACACAGCTCAGCACCCTCCAGCTGGCAGCCTGTCAGTCAGTTGACAGGAGGGTGGTGATGGTGGAGGTGGGGTGGAGCAAGTGGAGTTACCCATGACAGGTGAAAGAATGGTGCTGGTTTATGGAACACTGACATGTACCTAATTAGGTAATTTTGTCCCCACAATGTGCTTTTGTGATACTGCTTCTCTCCAAGAATTCAGTGTGATCAGGACATAATAAATTATTAATTGGGTTGCATAAAGGGCAAATGACAACACAGACAACAGAAAAAGAGGCTTAAACACAAAACTTTAAAACAATGTGGTCATATATTCCTGATGAACACTGAGAGCCACAAAAGGGGTATGTATACATTTTTAATAACAGATCAGTTACATAACACTGCACCTGAGCCTAGTTAACTCACAAAAATATTGTCTATGTGCACATCTGAGGTGCTCTGCAACAAAAGACTCTGAGACATCAAGAAATGCTTTCATAATACTGGCCCTAAAATCATTTTTAACTTGCACAAAGTCCCATCCCAGTGAATAAAACACAGTTGGACGGCTGTGGAAAAATGTCAGGGAAGCTATAAAACCCAAAGAATGTTTTTTGTGATACTGTTCACCAATTACTTGATACTAGACTCAGTCAACATGACGTTCATTGTAGTAAAGTCCACCAAATTTGTACCCAGGCAGCACAAAAAAAAAGTGTTAGGTCCACGTAAGCCAGGCAGCACACTCTTCTTCACTCTGACCACTGGGCCTGTCTGGAGACCTGGAGCCGCACTCCTCGCCTCTCTTCTTAAATTTAGCCATGTGAGAGTAAAGGTTGACTGCCTCCATGCTTTCTGCAAGCTGGGATGGGCTCCCTAAAATTAACACAAGTGGAGTTCACCACTCCAAGCCACATAGCTTTCATCTTTGGCCAATGACAACTGCCTGCTGCGGGCAGCTTCTCTCAGCTGTTCACAATGCGGTGTCAGCTAGTCCACCACAACAACTTTTTCCCTATTCTTTCATTGACTTCATTACTTTTTCCTTACTCTTTTTTTTTCCTGTCAACTCATTTGCCCTCTTTGGCTTGTCCCATGTCCCATTTCATCTAAAGACTTGCTCTGCGTGCCTTTGCCTTTCTCTTTCTAACCCTCTGCTACACCCGTCGTCCTCCCCCTCTGAATCGCTGCCTTTGAACAACCAGCATCACAACAATGACAAGCCACCAGGGTGCCAGCTATGATTTTGTCTTAATAACATGCTGTCTGATTTTCAAAGCCACCCATTTCCACATAGATGGACATTACATTTATGTCATTAGGGGCTGGCTTTGTTGTTGTTGTTGTTGTCGCTGGCAGCCGAGGGGGAAGTAAAATTAGCATTTTCACTAGCAGCAACAATAATGAGCCACCTTTGCAACATTACAATGGTGCAGGTCCACAACTTTCCACCAAATCTACCCGGTGAATTGGCCAATGGCCAAGTGACAACCAGTCAAAACATGCAGACTGCAGACCTATTAGGAGGAGACTTTAAGTCTGTGTGCAAGTTTAAATCAACCCATACACATGCATATCAGAGCGTAGGTTCATTGTTCAGTGTTACTGTCTGAGCCACCTTTGAGTAGTCCCTGTTTTAACTGGTAATTGGAAGGCTACCATCTGGTAAGTGGGGCAAATGATTTACAACCTTATACGCCATGAAACAAAACAAGGATAGTTTAAGCCAGGGAAATGGAACCCCAATGAGGCCCACAGGAAAACTAAAATGACCTTGAAGCTGGTGACTAAAATACAAAGTGATATAAAGATGCAAAAGTATCATAAGGCAAGCAAGCAGTGTAGGATAAAAACATTCTGTGGGCCTAAATCTATCTAGCTTTAACAGTCTACCAACTTTACGTTAAATGGAATTTGGACAACAGTGTTGGTCTCTTATCAAATTGACCACTTTTATCTTTTTATTTACATAGCTTCCCCGTGCTAAACCCTCTGAGTCTTCTTCACTTCGAGATCACCACACTGAGATATGATACTGTTGTTGCAGGAAACACAACAAGTAAAAGGATTTTGTCAGCCTTTGCACAGTACACAGCACAGGTATGAGAGCCTGGCTTTTAATATACGCAGGGTTACATGCTATATAGTTGAGAGGTTAAAGAAGAAATGCTGGTGTAACTGTGATGTCTCATCAGTAGAGTACAGCATCTAGGCCTATAAAAAATTGTACAGTACCGTCGCAACAAAGACTTCTTTAACACGACTTCAATTTTTTCACACTGAACCAAGCATCACCAGCATAATGCTGCCCCATTTTAGACAGCATATATAGTCATGACAGGCATGACGTTTCACGCAACAGTGCCGGTGCCTGGTGTGATGTAATATATACGTGTAAGGCAGCACTTTCTAAACGATAACATAACATAGCAATAACAATCATTTGCCTTGTCCTGCTGTATGGTGGTTGATCTCGTCCTCAGTTTGTGTGGTAAGGAGCTTGTGCGACTTGTTTTTTCTCTAATTTGCAGACATTTCTGTTTGCTGGTCTTCTTCTCTAATTTAGCTGCTAACTGCTGCTGCGGTTTAAACTCACTCCCATACAGTTTTGTCCTATTCTGCCAGGACAACAGCTAACCTAACCTAACCTAGCCTAACCTAACTTAACCCAGCCACAACTCTTTACACTCAAATGTCAAACTGGCTTTGTTACTACAGGACAACAATGACCCCCCAATTCTGTTCCTTGTATCATTTGTACAGAGTGGCGAGACGGAATAATGGTGCAATATTCCTGCCTTTCCAAGACTGTGTGAAAGGGGCTAGAGACATGACAATTGTTTTTATTGTTTTTATTACATGTGTATATCCTTAAGATATACAGCTCAAAATTAAAGTAGTGGTAAAAGATACGTTTTTGTAACACAAAAGAACAGATTACACTTAAATGTCTTGGACTTTGTGGTAGGTTTTGCCTTACTTTG
>JAPZDX010000012.1:9419270-9443209 GCA_029783625.1 Naso annulatus | reverse complement strand
CCTCAGACCTTTCCTTATCTTAACTTGTACTCATTGTAACTGATCTGTTGACTGTATTTTGTATTATAAAAAGCACATATGTAGCATCTCGTCTAAATATAACTAAAGTTATTTAATAAATGCAGAGTAGTGCTTGAGTAAATCCTAGAAGGAAATGGAGACACTCAAGTAACATATTCTATGTAAATAACAATAAAATTCGTTATGAATAATAAACTAAATATATAATAAATAACAAATATCAGAATTACAACAAAATGATTATGAAGGTTTTAGCTGATGTTACTGTAAGTGTATTAGGGTTAGGGTATCCTCTGGATTCTTTTCAAATAAAATACAACGTCAAAGAAAAATTAATATTTGTTACTTTCACTACACACTGTTTACAGTTTTAACAAGAATGACATTCACTCCTTCAGCGCTGCAAGATAAACAATGAAAACCAACAAGAACTTGAAGAACTTCAGGTTAGTGACATCAGCCAAAGAACTTCTGCAGGTTTAAACATGAGACACGCAGCAAGATGATCAAATGAAGTAAAATAAAAGCAATAAAACACTGAGTGCAGTTCTAGCTGTGCTCATTAGTGCAATGGATGTTAAAATAAAGCACAGCTGTGCAGGTGTAACAATATGCATCATTAGTTCATTATCATTTCAAAGAAATACCTATAATATACGCATAAAAAGTAAGTGAAAAATGAACCTATTGATTAGGTTCAGACTCTTCCTGAGTCTCCTCTGCTTCATGTTTTTCTCCCAGCTGCTGTCAGCTCAACTCTGCTGGGTTTCATTAAAAAAAGGAGTCTCACACAGACCACAGAATTAAACACCACACAATCCTTCCTCCAATTAAAGCTGCTGAGCTTCAACCAGACTGAACAGAGTCACTGCCAGGATGAGAATTTATACAACAAAACATCTCTGCATGTGTGAGACACAGCGGAGGGATAACAAGCAGAGTAAATGAGCAGCTGGAATATCGACTCTGCAGAAATGTGACGCGCGGCAAAACACCATCAGAGAAGATCTGACTGAAAAGCTTGAAAAGAGCTCCTCAGTCAGATGTTAAAACAACCTTCCTGGATAAAAAAGATACAAAAAAAAAGAAAGAAAAGAAAAGAAGTGGAGTTTGACCATGAAGTTCAAACAAACTATGAAAGACTCAAAGCAAACTTGCAGTATTGACTGAACTGTCCAAGATTACAGACACGAGTTTCAACGTGATGCTGCTGCTGAGTTCATCCTTCGGGCAGCCGTGGCTCAGGAGGAGGAGAAAGAGCGGCTCGTCCAGTTACGGTTTGATCCCCGACTCATCCAGTCTGCATGTCCAAGTGTCCTGAACCCCAAACTGCTGTGCAGCTGGTGAGCGTGTTTGTGTCCCTATAAGCAGGTATGTACTTTGTATAGAAACCTCGGCCTAATCCTAATCCTAATCTTTTTGTAATCTTAAACAAGTTTTTATCCTAAAGTTAACCCAGCCTGAACCACAGCGCCATCACAACATAAACTGAAAATCGAAACATAAAGTAGCATAAAGTTTCATTGCAGAAAAAGTTGTTCACCATATTTCCAAACAAACATTACTCAAGAAGGAGGATTTCATAAAACTATTTTCAGTGGAGGATTATTTCGCACATGGTGCTTTACATCAGTAAAACTACAGTGTGTGTTCATGGTAAAAAAAGGGAAATGTTACCCAACAGTGGCTCATTGATGTGTGTTTTGGACAAGAGTGGAGTTCTGCACAGAGTGCAGGACGATATTTCAGGCTTAGAGGCACAAACAGTTTGTGTCAGTGGGATTATTTCAATCAATCCAGAATAAGATTAAGATAAGAACAAGATAACATTTGTCAACATGAAGAAAAATATAGATTTTCATCAAACTTATACCTTACAGCCACCAATGACTGATTATATACAATACAATTTTTACATTTTATCTACAGCATCAGTAAATATATAGACACTTGTTGATGTTTTTCATCAATTAGGCCCCGCCCAACATGCATGACGGCCCTGAGACTCGGATAAAAAAGCAGAAACTGAGCAGAAACATTTCATTTCCATTCTGTGGCGAGAGAACCCTCTGTTATCACTTTCAGGTGACAAAGAAGAAGAAGAAGAAGAAAAAGAAGCAGAAGCAGAAGCAGAAGAAGAAGAAGAAGAAGAAGAGAAAGAAAAAGAAGAAGCAGTGACGGCACCTCTGAGACGCTCAGTCCTGAATTATTCATATTTATCCTGTTTGACTGCAGCTGGAATCCTCAAAGAGCCGCAGGACTAAGACAAGGACGAGTTGGATACAGAACCATACATCACTGTGAAACAGCATCAACATGCAGACCGTCCCTAAACGCAGCGCTCACAGCTGATTAAACATGGAGGTGAGCGTGTGTTCGGATCATTTCAGAGTGTGGCCTAAACTTCTGCAGTAACAGTCACATGTGAAACATCTGTAAGCGTCTGCATGCTTTCACTGAGGGCATCTTCAGACCAAGGTGAACATTACAATGAAATAAAAACTCCAGTTTCCTTCTGGAACACACTAAGGATAGACCTTCAGTATGCCAGAATCCAGCTTACTGATCCTTCATCCAGATGTTTTCATATGATACAGGCTACAATTTTTAACATGACAACCATCAAACATACATTACTCGTAAATAACATACCAACACAGTCGACACACTTTTAATCTTTCTAATAATAAAAATGTCTCTGATGTTCACTGAGGATAAACATCTGTAAATTAGCATGGAAATCATAAAATAGGCAGTCCCCATAACTTCAAATTTGCTACAATGTGTATACGCTGTCTTCTGTATCAAAAGCAATCCAGTGATTTAGTCCATTGTAACACAGCAGACATGTAAATAAATAAATTTTAAAAATGCACAGAGACTTTTCTACTTCTTGCATTTCAACAGACGCACACATTTGTTACCGACAGAACTAAATCGAAACACAATATGTAAGCAGACAGAAACGCTGTTTCATTCACACTTTATAATATATAACATTTTCTTTGCTTGATTTTTTTATTTTTTTTTGCTATATTTTTTGAATCTAAAAAAGTTCAAACTCAGTGAACTATGTCGTTTTATTCAAGGTAACAGTGCATTTTAACAGCTTGTAAGTTTAGAGATGTTTGTCCTCTGGGAACCTGTCGCACTCTGGCAGACTGACTCAGGACATCCTTGGTTTGACGTAAAGTGAGATGAAACAGTCTTTTTAATGTGAACGCTTTTAAATTCCCCCTGAATGTTTACTGCCAGGTTTCAGTCAAACTGACCCCTGAGAGTTGCTATCTGAGCAGAAAACAAGGTGAAAACAGCAGCTGAGATCTTTGCCTTTTTCTAAAAAAAGAAAAACAATTTCGAGGATATTCAGTGTCTGAATTTGCATCTTGCCGTGTTCACATTCACCTCCTCTCCAAGGAGAATTGGATTCCTGTCTGATGGAGCAGACCGTGATTTGTTCCTCCGTTGTTTTTTTCTCAGTGTGACTGAAAAATAAATATAAAGTACCTTGTTTCAACCAGACAGGAGGCTTCAACACACGAACATGCACCAACATACAGAAACATACAGACAGGTAAAGTCACACACTTCTTTCCAAGGACAGTCCTGACCTGCAGGTGAGCTGACGCAGTGAGACACAAATGAGTTCTGCTTTCTGCTGCGTCGCCTGATTACACCTTTGCAACAGCAAATTACACCCTCGCTGCACAGACTGCAATGATCATGTAAGACCGAAAAAGATAAAATGAAATATTGAACGCTTTCACCCACTCAAAGAGACGAACAGCAGTTTGCAGGTTTCACCTCTTCATCTCCTAAAGAAACTCACGCGCACCTGAAGTTCAGCTTCATCAACTCGTGTCGTTCAAAGTCTTCATTTTAATTTCTAGTGAAGATCTCACAGTGTCCAAAACTGCAAATCTGTCAGTGTCACAGCTCGGCCCCAGTGAGGCTTGTATCTTGTTTTCTTCTGTTTAATTCAGTTTTTGGTGTGAGCGGAGAGTGGATGGTGTGCAAAGTAGGAGGGGTGGCGATGATGACTGTGATGCTGTGGGTGAGGAAAAACTCTCATAAATAAGTAAAAAGATAAATAAAGAAGTAAAATTACAATCAGACTCTGTTGGATACCACATATCTTTCAAATTAAACAACAACGGTCACCAAGAAGCAACAGCAACATAACAAATATTACATAAACAATAAATAACTAGTGTTGTCATTATTAAGAATAAAGTTATACTGAATAAATATAAAGAAAACACTTGTGTAAAATTTACAGAGAAAAGCATAAGACTAAACTTTGTCTGCCTTGAGGACGACTCATAAACATATTATTTACATTTATAAACATTTTAATCATTTTTATAATTAGATATTTTTGCAGTCAGTGGTTTGTTATTGATGCCACTCACTGCGATGAACTTAACTCTTCCGACAGAAACAACCAATTGCTCCAGTTTCATCCCATATGGCGTCATCTGGTTTTTATTTAAATGAACCAATTTTTCTTTCTGTATTTTGTATTGTTTCAGTTTTAGTGTTGTTTTGTCTTGTGTATTTGTCTTACTTGTCATAACATGTTCAATCAAAACCAATATTCATGCACATGGTGTGAAGTTCATGTTTTTTATCCCCCTAAAAAAACCTGAACAACAACAACAACAATAATAATAATAATAATAATAATAATAATAATAATAATAATAATAATAAATGAATCTATTTCAGTCTGGAGTTTTGTTTCACATGCTGATTATATGCAGCTACAGTGTGAAGGGATTCATTAAACTGCTATCATTCTCTCCTCAGAGTCATCACATTTGTAAAAACAACATAAAATCCTCTCTGATAATAAAAATTGTGGTGTCTTCAGCAGTCTGCAGCCGACCGACCTGACCTGATCACATCTTTTACTTCCTGTCTCCTGCTGTCAAACAGTTTGCTGCACTGATTAGCCTCTGCTGAAGTCTGGCAGCCCAATGGGATCAATTAAAGGGAGAGAATCAGAACACGGTACCTGTCATGCATCGCTCTCTCTACTTTCCCCCAATGGGAAAAAGCTTTCAATTCATCACCAGGTGTTTAGACAAATAACCAGAGATTTACTGGAAACATCAGCTGAGCAGTTCATTGAATGTGAGCGTAAAGTGAGACGGATGAAGTGGACAATAAAACTGCTCTGGGTCTGTTCCTACTGGTTTGATGAAGCCTTTTTAGTTATAATGAAGGTAAATATCCAGAAAATAAAATGCAATGACATTTGGGACTAAAGGCGTTGGCATTTTTAAGCCAAACGTGATAACTGATAATAACCTGATTCTCATGGCGGAACCCAACAAAACAACCAATTTTAAATTATTACCTTGTTTTTTGTTTTGTTTTTCTTAAGTTTGTAACCTGCAGTTTACACACACCTAATGACACAATTTTTTCCCTCCTCTCTAAACCTTCAGGGAGATATACGGAAAATTGCTATCACACTGCTTTTTACACAAAAAATGCAGAGAAATTTTTAAAAAAAACAACAGAAAAACAAACCATTCTGTAGCTGACCTTTATAAAAGAATAATAATAAGAAGCCGACATATGTTTGCCGTTATTATCGACTGATATTGGCTTATTGCGGATATATTGGTGTTGGTGTATACAGGGTATTCTCAGATATGTGCTTATATTAAAACTGTTTCAAGGCCTAAAAAAATGCTTGAACTTGTGATTTAAATTGGTTTTATTAAATCGTTTGTCCAGAGGGCGGTCCGTTATTTAATAACTAAAAAGAGAAGTATTCACTGTTCAGTGCACTGATGTTTGGAATAACGTTTGTTAACATATTTGATATCCTGCCTCCATTCATATCTTTGTTACATTTTGATAACCACATTCAGCCGATATTAGGCCTATATATATAATATTGGCCCACATATCGGATATAGAAATTTTCTCTATAACATCAGTATTGGAATCGGCCCCAAAAACCTGGGGCCTAGCAAGAACAAGACAGTCCGGAGCTTATCAATGGAAACTCAGTTCATAGCAAACAAACAAATTAAAAGCAAAAGACACGAGAAGCAGGTGATCAGAGAAAAATGTTATGCAGTGAGAAAAATATTATTAAAAAGAAATAACATCATGGCCAGAGCCGACAGACATGTGTGTAATCATTTACACATCTGTTCAAATCACATTACTGCTCTGCAACAGCCAACCTTCAGTTATCAGGTGTGTGTGTGTGTGTGTTTTCGGCTGTTTTCATGATAAACACTGCAGCTGAGAGTAAACTGGAAAGCAGGCGGCCTTGTTTCCAACATAATTGCTTTATGATGAATTGCGCCTGGTGATGAAAAAACAATGAGCTCTGTTACAATTCATTTCTCTTCCAAAGTAAAACCAAGCCAGAAGTCGTTTCATTACCAGCACAAAGACGCAGCTTCTAAAAATATTGAAGAGAAGTACAAACCTATATTTAATATTCTCGGAGCCTATAGATTGTTTAAAACTCCTCCTGAGATTTTACAGTCTAGCTCTGAAACATACAGGTGAAGTTTTTATGTGGAGAGACTTCAGACTCTCAATTTTACACTGGAGACAATGGTTTGCACCCTTGAGTCCTGTTTGTGTTTAAATATTGGCAACAGGATCCCTTTGGTTAGGATTAAATTAAGATTGTACATTCTGTTTAAATGCTGATAATCTCTGCAGCCTTTTTTTTCATGAAACCAAGAATGGACCGAAATGGGTTTTCCGGCGCTGATGTCGATACCGAAATACACAATGTAAAAATTTAAAAAGAAATTTAAAATTTTCTTATGTTCTTACATGAGGCGTTATGTGAAAAAGTGTGTTGTGAGCATTGTCTTCCATCAAAGGTTTCATATATAACAGCAGTTGTATCCTTCACAGGGCCTCCATCACAGTGTGAAGCAGCACTGTGTGTAAAATTTTTCCTCATCCAGACTCATTATACATCACCAGGTTAATCCTTTACACTTTCTGTACGTCCCTGTAAACCTCCTCAGGACTAATTAAACGTTCTTTGTTCCTCTGATCTTGCTTTCTGAGCTTTAATGAACGCTCATTCCTCTCCTCGTGTAAACACAGTAGAGTTTCGTGTCGGTCCGCCCACTCAGCGCTGCGTCTCTGTAATTAATTTGCCTTACAGCGAAGCAATCGGATCTGCTGTTCTTCATTAGCAGAGCAGCTTGTTTGTGTGAATCTCCTTTTAAAAATGAGGTTTTCTCATCTGTGTGCTCAGCACCGAGCTGGAGGCGGCAGACACAACAATGCACTGGCATCTTTCAACCAAATGAAGATATGAGAGGGTTGTTGTGTGAGAGACACCGAAGGGAGATGCTCATCAGCCGCAGAACGAGCTCAGAGGATCAAACATCTTCTCCTGGCATCCTCAGCGAAGAGCTAGAGCCGGGATTATGTTCCTGACTGTAGAGAAACCTGCAATCATCATCCATTCATGAGATCTCTGGCTCTGTTAATTAAGAGATTTTTCTGCCTTTTGTCTCTTGTTTGCAGAATTATCAAAAAAGTAATGTTGTCACTGTACAACGGATATGTCAAAACTTTTGTTTAATTTAGTGTCGTGCCAACGCTGTGGTTGACATCTGGTTAGGTTTGGGAAAAAGATCATGCTTTGGCTTAACCTAGCTGTTTCCCTACCTGCTTTTGTTTCTGCAAACATGACAGAAAAAAGTCCTGAGATCGTACTAAACACTGGCCTGGTTAAAACCATCCTGATCACATTTCCATCTTGCTCTACACATCAGTCTGGACTTCCAGCTGCTGAAAATGATTTCAAAAATTCCAAATATGTATGGCCAATCAGCGACAGGAACAACGACACAGAATTTCTCAGAGAAAAAAGATGTTTCACCGTTCTTCTGACTGGATTTATAAACTAGCTCCGTTGGTGATGAAGAAGATGTTCCCTGGCACAAATTTGATCTACATGGTTGTTTTGCCACTCGTTGTGCTAATGAAGCATCAGATTTATTTTAAAGCCGGGGATCACAGCCATGCAAATCAGTGTTCACAACGCTTCAGACATACAAGGACACTGCCAAGTGGTATTTGTCAGTCACTCAAGGTGAGTACTCGTTCCCAGCTCCACCCACTGAAATTATTTTCAGCAGCTGGAGGTTCACACTGATACGCACCACAACACAGAAATGGGAGCTGACGTGATAAGGATGGTTTTAATCAGTAGATGGTTAAAACGAGGCACTAACAATAATATGAATATTCATTGTAGAAATACATTAATGAAACATGCAGTTTTAACATATCTTTGATTTGCTGAGACATATTGCCAACATGTTTTTCTGTGACTCGGCTTTAACCACTCCCTTTAAAATGACTTAACTGGATACTAAATCTACTTGGAATAATAACTTGCCTCAATTTATATTTCTGCAATACTACATCAATAGGTTAATGGCAAATCATTCTTCTAGTGTGACCTGTATCAATCTAAAATCATTTTTTAAAGCAAAAATCGATTGTATCAATATTAAGAATTAGTGCCTTGTGTTTAGCACGTAAAACATTGTTATGTGGATGTATTTTTTGCGGTTATAATGGTAAATAATTGTAAACCATATGTCAGATCGTTCTTAGGTGTTCCGGCATGTGTGTTGCGTCAGCAGCGTCTCCTCAGATAGTGATGGTTGATGGCAGGGAAGAACCAGGAGAACAAGAGGTTTTCAGTCTGCGTTTGTGCTCCACACAGATTGAACAGAAGCCTTGTACTGAGTGTTTGTGTAGTTCAGAGTATCAAGCTTTTCCAGTATTTTACCTCCTCTACCACTGCACAGAAACAGCCTTTTACTTTTCCTCTATTTTTGGCAAAAAATGTCACTACATCAATTTCCAGTCTTTGAATTGTATCATATCGTATCGCTCTAAAGGAGCCCATGTCGCTCTTGTATCATATCGCCAACCATGTATCATAATACGCAACGTATTGTTATATTTTTACACCCCTACAGCGCAGCATCTAAAACAAGTCATATGATCATGTTAACAAACATTTTACATTGCAGACATAGAGAGACAACCTCCCCCCACATGTATCTGATTGTAAACATCCTGCAGCATCGCAGGACTCTTTGTTTGCCCTCGGAGGCAGAGACAGCAGGCTGCTCCTTGCTCTGCTGTCCATCTTTAAAACAACAAGTTCCCAACGGAGGAGAAACTCCGACAGGGCAGTGAAGAGGGAGGTTTGTAAGCGTCCTGACTTGTGAAAGTCAGCGGGGGTTGACAGACTTCATTATTCAGCGAGCGGACCGACTCGTCTCAAACCAACCAACCAGAACGCAGGAGAGAGAGAGAAAGAGTGGACGTGTGGTGCTGCGGGATGCTGCCCATCAGCTTTCAGACACTCAGGAAACTCTGACATGCAGACAGACTCTTACAGTCGTGTTTGTGCAAAAATTTGATTTTTTGAACATCACGCAGCGTATGCGATCAGAGCAACTTGACTTCACTTACAGGAAGTTCGTTTCTTCCCCATGAATACAAATAACTTTTATTCTAATCAGATTCTTACATGTCGGGAACACAGACTTAAACACAAAGAGTCTCTGTTATTTTCATTAAGGATTGATCTGTTGGGTATATTTTAAATTATCAGTTAATTGTGTCTGTAAAAAAGTCTCCATATGGTGGAAAAATTCCATACAAGAGAACAACAATCTGCAGAAACACAAAAGAATCCAAAACAAGAAATAACTCGAGATATGTGATTGTTTTCAATAGACAGTTATGAAAATTGAAAGCAAATAATGAGGACAAACAGTCCTCAGCTGACAGAGAACGACGAAGAGCTGAAAGACATTTTTTAAAAATCAACAAATCTTGAATGAGGATTGTTAATGTGAGAAAAATCTGCTGCATGAAGAGACTCTTGAAACAACAATCAGTCGCTGTGAAGAGTGGCAGATGGAGAAGAGATAGCTCATTAACAACCACACACACACACACACACACACACACACACACACACACACAAACGCTGTGATTTTAATAAGGACCAGCAGCATCCTTTTAGTTAGAAGCTGCTAATATGTTATTAAAAGTTGATGTTAAAATTAGATTGAAATTAAGCACACAGAGGAGTTTTCAAGGTCAGAGAACAAACACTAGTTAATCCTTTGTTGTTTCAATACCATGATTATGTCAGGGGTTTTTTTTGTTGTTGTTTTGTTTTGTTTGAACCAAATTTCAGCTGGATGTGGTTCTTTTCCATTTTCAACCCAGCAGACAAGGACATCTTAACAACAACCAAGAGCTTTGTATTTGAGAACTGACACCAAATTCACTCTAAATACACCACTGGTAACCTGTTTCTCTTGTTCTGCCAATCTAGTCTATCACCAGTGTTTTATGTCATTTGGTGCAAATCCGACAGCAGGTGGTGCTTCACACATTTTGATATTGTTGCACTTTGTTCAAATGCAACCACATCTGATCCATTTAAAATGTTTTGTAGTACCCTACATTAGAGTTGTTCCGATACCAGTATTGGAAAATGCTGCTGATACTACTGAAAATGCTGATATAGATATCACCGAGTACATTAGAGGTAAAAAAAAAGGTATCCAGCTACTTCCCAATTAGCTCAAATAGCCGTCATTGACATTACATACCTGAAATCAGTTTTTGTTTTGCCCCTCTAAAACAATACTCAAGACGTTGGGCTGTCCTGCTGTGGGAACTACTCTTTTTAAGAGCGTCAAAGAGGAACGGAGAGAGCCGACAGAACTAGCAAAGTATCTGCATTCAGCACTATTTTACACTGGAAAGTCAAAAGAGATGTACCAGGAATTGTTTTATATGAGCTGGTGTTGGATTGCCACTCGATATCTGCCAGTCCACAAGTTTGGGTATTGGAATCAGTATCAGGAATGAAAAAATGGTATTTGAACGTCTCTGTTTCCACTAAGCAGCACAGTTCGTCCTCATATAGTAGGGCACGCAATTATATTTAAATCGTGGATGGTACCAAAATAACTGATCTGTACCATCCTGTTTTCTGGTCATCCTTCCGTTCGGCATCTAAAGGATGGAGCTAGACACACTATAGTCCATGGATTGGTTGGCAGAATTGTCACTTGCGTGCCATGGGGGAAAAAGGAAAAACACAACACCAGCCATGTTTGAATATCTCCTTGACAACAAGAGTGAAGAACCAGGACTGTTTATGGTTTATGAGAGCAGAGTGGCGTGCTTTTTCTTCATTTAATTTATTGACGGGCTATACTCTGTTGCGCTACTTCTGTAGCTGATGCGGCTATCTCCATGGGGGCATAGACCCTGTGTACCCAGAAGGGATACGGTTGGCAGTGGAAATGCAAGCCAGATCTAGGGTTAACTGTTTCCAGGAATATGGTTCCATATCGAACTGTACTATACTGCTTGGACGAAATGCAGCTTTAGTGAGACAGTAAACCAAACCAAATGAAGAGACAAAGAGTAGTGCTGCCTATTTTATTGGAAAGACATTTTCAGTACTGTCAGTTTAGGATTTTTCCTGAGAGAACAAGACATAGTTTGTCTTCAGGAGATGACTCCCTCTTCAAGGATGAGTTAATGGCGAAGGCCTTATTGATGAGCTTCAGTTCTGGACCATAATGAATTCACCATAAGAAGAGGTTGCAAATTTAGAAATCTTGTACTGGCCAGCTGTGAGCAATACACTTTCACTAAAACAAGGCCTTTTATACTGAGAGGAATGTCCAGTGCGTAGTTCCTCTCTGTATGTGTTATGTCTGTGTGTGGGCTTGTTTGAGCACGCGCACACACTCCTTTAACACACAACTTCGCCCAAACATGGAGTTGTTTATGAGAACTATTCATGTTTATGTGCCGACAATTGGGTGAGGTTGGCAATGAGAGCAAGTACAGATCGTGGCATCGTTTTCTAATTAGTGAAATTGCTGCATTTGGATTGGACTGTGCGTGCCATAGATGGATATCCCTGACAGCCTGTCTGGTACATAAGTTAAACAGGAGAGTGGCTGGAGAGGCTTCGAAAAGTGCGTGGTTGTTGAATATTGTTTAAGGGGAGTTATTGGTAAGGAGAGTTTGGCGTCTGGCTGCACACTTGGCCTCCCTGTGTGGAAACTTTAGGAAGATGCAGCCAAGTGAGCGTGAGACCCGCCGCTCATAAATTTTAAGAACACATGCAGCCACTCTCTCATTCTGTCTCTCTTATACCAACTCACAAACTCTCACTTTCCCTCTCCCTCATAAACACACACTCGTGCATGCTTTTTTTTTTCCCTTCCTCATACCCACACTTAGCCTTTACTCATCTTTATTTGTCTGGTCTGTCTTTGCACATAGCCTGCACACACTAGTTGCACCCGAAGAGCAGCCGTGTGTCTCCCCTCTGTGTGCGCAGTGTAATAGGAGATCTGAGGGCTTTCCGTGGGTGAGTAGGCGGGTCAGACTTAACTTAAACTAATGGCTCCCAGCAGTGTTGAATAGCCAGACACACTGGAGCCGAGGCCTGAGGTTTTGGAATGCCACTGCCGGCTCAATGCCTGCCTTTCATCGGCACCGAGTGAAGGAGAGAAAGGGAGAAAGAGAGAAAATAAGAGACAGGAGGGGGAGGAGGAGAGAGAGGAAAATACGGGACCCATTTGTTTTGGGTGATACGAGGATGCCTGAAAAGGAGGGCACAATAGTTGCAGAGTGGAAGGACAAAGTGGGGGGGTGGGGGTGGGGGGGGCTTGGCAAAGGCGGGTCCGGTGGACTGTGGGGAAAGAGGGGAGGGGGGGGAGGCGTGTTTGGGCTAGTGGGATGTCAGGAGGGGGTAAAGTACCAGCCAGTGGTTGTTTTGTGTCAGAGCACCGTGGGACCCCCTGACCAGCCACCCATTCGATGTTAATGTCGTTGGAATGAGCTGTGAATGAGTCTTAGGGGATCAATATAGTCTTGAACAAAGGCCATGTTCAAACTAGTGCCGATCATTTAAGTGTTATTTCTTCTTTATGACCTTCCAGAGGAATGACACAAACACTGCTGGCAACATAAAAACAGGCACCTCGTCGGAAATGCCTTTAGAAGTGCAAACACGTCGAAATACGTTTCAAATAATGTGATGCTATGTGAGACGCATTTTACAAATGAGGCTGATGTTGTCTGTCACCGAAGTTATTTGCACAATATTTAATTTATCTCAAAACAATGAAATCAGGAGACGTAGTCTGATGATGTCGGGAAGCAGTGTATGATCGTGGTATTTGTTTATTCCATCTTTAAACAGCCACCAGTGCAGAGGAAAATCGAACTGGCTGACTCATGCAGAAATGTTCACAGACGAAGCTGAGTTTGCCAACTTCCTTTCTCACTCTCTGACTGATTTTATCTTGGAAGTGAGCGGGGAGGGGTACCAAATTACACATAACCAATACTTTGAATTTAATTACAGATACACAACTTAGCAAAAGTCAAAGGAATTTTCACTTTAATGCAGCAATATTTCTTATTGTACGTTTAATTCGACTAATAGTAGCACTATGGAGCAATGTTTTTATTTGTCCTGTTGTGTTGCCACCTTGTGCACTACCAGCATGTGCATGACCATGCAAATTAGGGCAGTTTGTGATAATGATACCCAAAGACATTTACCATCACACTAGCAAAGGGCAGAGAATAAATCGACTGCAGCCAATTTAAAAATTCAAATCAATGCAAAAAACTGGCTTCGCAAATGAGGCATCGGTGAAAAAAAACTATAAAGTCTGTATTTGTTTCCATTTGCACTGACTTCAACATCACTACGCTCAAAAACATCATAACACTAACATACTTGTGTAAGAACTGTGATGGTGTGGTTTGCCATGATAAAGACAAAAACTATGTAATTTAGCATCATCAGTGTCATTCAATACATAAGGAAGATCAAACTTTTGAAAGTTTCCAGTATGGATTTCTCAATCCAACAGCTGTGATTGACTATTTTGTACCACATGCTAAACAGAAAACAGAAATAGAAAGAGGCACTGAATTAGAAGTTTTGCTCTGAAAAACGATGCTTATGTCTTCTGGCATGTTTGCTAAATGTTTTATTCATTCAGCCACTCTGCTTACCAGAACCAATTTGTGGTTTGTATACCGTTTTAAAATGTTTACTGCGGAGTCTTAGTCCTTTGCACTGATATGGAGCTTTTTTTCCTTCTTTTTTTTCCCGATGAGTGGGTCCCTGTTTTGTTTATCAGCACACACACAAGGAAAATCAATACAATACACAGTTTTACTATGGTGAACAAAACAGTTCCATTATCACAGGTAATAATAACAGGCCGAGAAACACAGAATGTGCCAAGAAAGACATGCAGGGGAAAATGACACTACAAGGTAGAAAACATAAATGTAACCAATGCTGGATTTAAAATTTTATAATTAAAAAAATTTGAATACTTTCAATTCACTCAATGAGAATTGTGATTAACATTGAACACAAAGCTAAGCTGTGTGTGTTTACAAGGGCTCCACGGGGCTATGTCCGCAATAACACGTTGTACAGTCTTTGTCGAGACAAATGTTTTCGGACCACAACAGTCCTTATAGGTTCAGACTAGCACACCTAAAAACATAAGTTTTTTTTGTGTTTGTCTACTGCGCTTGTGTAGTAGAGCGATAAAATGCCAAATTTAACTGCAACACAGCTGCTAGCATGGACCACAAGGTCAGCACAGCCTGTAATTCGTTGTAAATTTTGAATTTACAGCTAATAATCACAGCTTATTCAGGCTGATGCCATTTGATCTTTTTCTGGAAAATAGTCGTGCAATAGGGGCATGACAAATCAGTGTGCCTGATCAGACCTGATAAGGCTGTGAATGTATTTGTCTGTCTCTAACTCAACCTGTCTAGATGCTCATAAAAGTTTAAAACAATTTTAACGTTTCAGCTCAAGGTGTGGAGTTGCTCTGCTCGTCGGTGTCACTTCTGGCCAAAGCAGTCAGTAAAATCAAGTAGGAGGTGGACTTTACCACTCAGCACAGCCTTCCTGTTTTGTTGCCGGGGGAACAGTAGCAGAAACAATAGGATAATGGCGAACACGAACGAGAGGTTAATACTGATTGTATTTTCCTACAAATGCTCTTCCAAGGCGTTTTTTGGAGCGACTGCATCTGGTGCGATGCTTCTCAGTGTGATTGGCCCTTTACTCTGTTTCCTTCTTTAGTCTGACATTACATCCACTCTGACTAATTTCTGTGGGGGGGAGGGGAAGCGATCTTTCCAACCAATCACTAGAGAGACAAGCATATTTGCCTAAATCTAACATCAGTTTAAGTAAACATTGCTGCGTAACCACCAGCAACATTGCTAAATACAGTGGAGAAAAAAAAAAACCCAAAACATGTCCCGTTTGGATTTAGAAGGACACTGTGCTTGCAGTCGATTTAGAGCAACCATGTTACCATTATTTATCTTAATAGTTTAGTTTATTATTTTCCCCACAAGCTACAGCATTGCTGCATCCACAGCAGACATTATACAGTGACAATGCAACAGCTTTGACATGGCTGTGATGCCTGCAAGGTTCCAGTGCAAAACTTTATTACAACCTGGAGCTTTAAAGCTGGAGCCGGTGGAGTTGATTTTACGAGCGCCGCTCGCTGAACTGATGAGCGACACTCACAGAATCAGTTGTTTTTTAACCCAGAAACTTATGTTGCATGTCCAGCGGCCAGACTCATTTGTCAACTCGGTGAACTTGGTGGTTTTAGAAGTGTGAAACCAGGCAACGCATTTGCAAAAATCTTTATTTTAGTGCTTCTAAAATGTCAGAGCGATGTGAGTGCTAGGCTTGTATGGAGCTGAAGTTATGCATTTTAAGAAAAAGAAAAAAGATAAATAGGATAAAGCTTTTTTTTTTTTTTTAAAGAAGTCTGGGTTAGAGTGTTATGTTCTGGGAAAATCCTCCTCCTCCAATACTACTCTATATATTTCACTGTCCAAACTGACGTATACAGTAAAATCTGTTTTTTTTTTGTGTCTGTGACCTATCACTTATCATACTCTGCAGACAGATGAAAGATTGGCTGCACTTTAGCGTTGTAATGAAAAACATCTTACTGGCTATCTAACTGTGATTTTCTTTTTTTTTTTACAGTAAATGGGATGTGGACCTGGAAATTAATGTGTCCCTATTAGATAAATGTGCAGTGGAAAATGTGGCTGTGCGTGATCAGGCGGGGAAATCTATGACTCCATCAGATTAGCAAACATAAGGGGGCTATACAGTGATGAGATGGAGGGAAACAGGGGAGGGAGTGGGAGGAGGGGCTGTGCTGGTAAGATGGTCGGAGAAAAATGGAGGCTACAATGATGAGGCTTGGTGGGAAAATGACATGAATAATTGAATAAGAAAGAGAGAGGAGAGACATCGGCATTAGGGGCCCTGGTATACTAAACCGCTGTTCCTTGGCCACTGTTGAGCATGTGCAGGTGCTGGAGGATCATTTTCGCAGTGTGTTAGGTATGGTTAAGTCTGCTTTTGTGGTTTAGTAAGGTTGTTGGTGCTGGTTCACCTTTCACATTCAATGGCAATAGACAAAAAAGATAACTGACAGACAAAGCTTACGTCATAGACACATGCACCACATGCACACCAAATCTCAGGATTAACTTTCTGAGTTGGCAGCGTGAAGTGGGACAATTTCTGACGAAGAAGCTTGGGCTGGGAAAAGAACGCAAAGCGGCAATGATACTAAATTAAAAAAACTGTTGTCATGTCTCAGTGATTCGGCAGCAAATGTGGGAAATTGCGTCTTCCAGACCACCTTTTCAGACTTATCAATTAAGTGTGGAGAACAAAATGCTGACTAGTGTGAGTAGCATTGCTTCATGAGGATAGTTATGGTTTCAGAGTGTGTGTTGGAGGCACACCAAGTGGTGCTGATATGGCCTGTTGCCTTCAGGGATCCTTGTTTTGTCAGAGGATATCTCACATTTCCTAATTTCTGTCGTGACGTTAGCTAGACTAGAAGACTTATCATGAAAGTATTTGGCATCGATTGGGAAGCCTAGACAAGATCAAGACCGTGGTTGTGTAAATCAGTGGAAGCAGGGGCAGATTGTGAAAACGTCCCGCTGTCTGAGGCGAAAAAGGCAGTGATCTTCATTCACTTGAGCAGTTGGCAGAGTGGAAAATCTGGAAATGCAGAATGTTAACCAATCAACTATTTCCATGCGTAAGTAACATATTATAGACCTTCTTCTATTGTGTTAGCTTGTTTCCCATCTTTTGTTGTTTACAACAATTGTGTACAGTCCTACCTTAAAGGAGTAAAAAAACATGTATTTGCATTTGTTAAGCCTGTAGAATTCTCTGCAATTTGTCCTTTACCTGCTGTAACTTGCCCTCATCAGAAGAGCCCCTCGTTGTTGTTTTTCTGTGTGAAAGTCCAGCTATCCAGACTAACTAACTTTGTAGTAAACAGAAGTTAGCCTTTAGTCCAATGTTACCAGTGCAGGCTTCAGTTTTCAGCACATGCATCACTTCTGTATGTCTTTCATGCAGACATAGACAGGCTGCATCGGCATCTATTGTCATGATAATGAAACCTTTGAAAACACAGTTTTCACTAGAGGCACATGTGCATCCAGCAATTCAGTGTGGAGTGTAAAGACTGTTGAAGGTGAACTTTGCATAAGAAAGAACTGTGCAGAAAGTGGAGGAACCCTTTGATGAAACATCGAAGTATTGCTCATGATAATTCATTGAACTTTATTTTCATCTTTTCAGATTGTCGGTTTAAATGCACGCTTGACTTAAGTAATTGCTGTCTCATTTACTGAGCTTCTAAAACCCCAAATTCCATTCTTTTCCTCCTCCTGTTTTTTTTCTGTCCTCTCTAAAAATGCTGTTTACTTTTTCCAAAAGTGGAAGTTCGCCGAGGGAGCGTGTGAACAGAAACAGATGCTGCATACCCTCTCGCTCTGTGGCTCTTTATCTAACACACATACACACAAGGCAAACAGCTGCATGCGCAGCTACAACAAAAGGAAGTCATATAGTGTGCAAACACAGCAAGCTGACTTTCCATTACAAAGATGATTGGTCTTGTACAGTATAGTCAACTCTCGTTGTAGACGGACTGCTTTGAATCAGACTTAAAGTCAGTATACTTCTAAGCGCAAGAGACTTTAAACATGAAAGTGGTAGTAAGCACCTTTCTGAAAAACGATCATGTCTACGTGATTTTAGATAGTCAATTTATAGTGTTAATAGAAGGAAGGAAAGAAGAAAACAAGAGGAAGGTTTAGAAAAAAGTGAAGCAAACAGTACGTACAGAATTTACGGCGCTGTAAAGTTGTCCATATTTTCACCGTTCGACATGAAATACACTTGCTGCTTGCTAACTTGTCACTTGTTTGGTATGTGACATAATATGTCAACAGGAAGAAGGTTCAACAGCAACAAGCTGAAAGGGGGGTATTGCCACCTGGCCTAGTGAAGTTGGACATATTCCATCAATAAATCAATTCTCCCTTGGCGCGAACAAGGACGGTAGTTCAATCAAATGGCTTAATTGAGCTACAACCTTAGCTCGACCTAACTGTGCATGCAAATGCCCTGACCTTCAAGATTTGTAGCTACTTGTGTTTTCACTGAGAATCCCCATATTTTTCTCACCCTTATTGAGCTCTTGTAAAATTAATTCTCTTGCTCTATAATCCCCTCTCACAGACTCAAAGCATTTTGTTACTTTTCTTCAAGTAAGTAAAATATTCAGTCTAAATTTAGCGCTTTGCAGCTTAAGTAATGGTGATTTAATCGTCGATTAGATGATTTGAAACTACTAACATTTAAATGACAGCTGGTGTTTTAAAAATACACGAGTTTGTGGGACGGAAAAAACTGTTGGTGAATTGATGAGTTGGTCTTGCAAAGTTGTAAGTTATCTTTTTGAACCACTGAATGAGGAATGGGATGGCGTTTTTATTTTGATATTGGCACCGTTGTGCAGAAAACGCCTACTTCCTGTTTAATCCCTTATGGTTTTTAGTGGAAGACTTAAGTTAATGAACTTTCAGCCTCTGATGAAAAAAGCGGCAAAGTATTCTAGAGCGGGTGCTGCTCTCTAATCTGTCACCTGGGTCGTCATTACACTTGGATTTGAACCCGAATCTGCTAGTAGTCTTTGTCCATCAGTGGTGTCAGTTTCAGCTCACCGACCACTTTGTGCCTCAGTAGTGTGTGGTTTACAGTATGTAGCTTCAGATGCGAGGCCTTCTCCAGTTCTCCATCTTTCTACCCCCTCCCTCTCCCACAGCCACCTGGCCCTGCCTCTGAGCCTGCTGGCTGACCAGATGCACCCTGAATAAAGCAGGCCTACAAGGAGAGAGGGGAGATAGAGGTTATTATGGGTGATTATGCAGTCAAATCTATTTTTTGACAACCCACAGGAGTATATATATAACCCACAATGAGCCTGTTTTGTCGTGGCTTAGGACCAATTCGATATCTCGTCGGTGTGGATTTCACCTGCATTCCTCGTACCCATTTTGACAGGATTATACATGAAGTTATTCCGCGCTGTTCAGATGTAAGTAGCCTACTTGTGATGACAAAGCAAAGGGGCTGCACCTTCTCTTAATGAACTGTTTGTGTGTGTTTGTTGTTTACACAGCCAAGTGCCTGTGGATTCTCGCACACGTTGATCATGTTCTCTAAATTGTCAGTCGCCTAATTAAAAACAGATTAATGCTTTATTTATCGCAGGCTGAGAATGAACTTAGCGCCATCCTCTGTACTTTCTAGAAGTGAGCTACTGGAGGGGAATAATAGGCAGGAGTGCATAAAGCACGCAGGCTGCCCAGTCGCAGCCAGGCTCCATTATCTTAACCTGCATTGTCCTCACGGCAGCACTTGTGCACAAGGCATAAATCAGACGGTGATTTAAGTTTAACTCAGTGAAGACAGAGCGCAGAGGATAAGAGAGTAGAGGAGGAGAGAAGAATAACTCTTTCATGCTTCTCATGTGTCTCCCGAGGGTTGACTGGCAAGGCAAGGCCACATTAAGGAGCTGAGACAAAAGAGGGCATCAATAAAAGAGCCTGAAAGAGGAGGGGGACGTTGATATAAAAACATTTTAAAGGGAGAACCCCTCTTGAAGGGGTGGAGTGGAGGGTGGTTGAGAGTTGGGTGGAAAGGACCCCCACCCTCACACACAAACACATGCAGATGCACACACACACACACAGATGCACACACACGATTGTCTCACTTGGCACGGTCTCTTGTTTAGCCTTTAGGTGCCAAAGCAATTAGTTATGTTAATTGCAGGGGCCATTGCCGGTGAATGCAGGTTGAATAGAGCCAGTCAGCAGTGGATGATTGGCCAGGATCCACGGGGGAATGGGTGGGGAGGGTTGGGGGGAGTCCAGGAGGTGGGGGTTGTGACGTCGCCGGAGCACCCGGCCCATGAAAACAGAGGAGGGGACAGTGTGTGTGGGAAAACAGGGGAGGAGCTAGATCTGAAAGTGAGAGAGAGAGAGAGAGCGAGAGAGAGAGAGAGAAGGGCTCAGAGCTTGAGAGAGCAAGCACAGGAGAGGACACAAATTCAATGAGAGAAAGAGAAGAGGCACAACAGCGGAGGCAGCCCGAGAGAAGAGGACAGTAAGGGTAGTAGAGAGAGCTACACATGACAGAGAAAGAAACAGCGCAGACACGGAAAGAAAGTAAGAGAGCGACAGTGTATGTGTAGTGCAGCGCTGCGCTGGTCTGCTCGGTCATCTGTCTCCATCTGGGTGCCATCTGTGTCTCTGGCTCTGGCCTTCGCCACACTGGAGCTCACATATGTGGGAATGCAAACACATGCCTGACATACGAAGGCGTGGAGTCACAGAAAGAGCCAAAAAGGAAAGGATAACAAAGCACAACCCTGCAACTGCAGCTGACTTTCTCCAAGGACCAAAGAGTGGACTCTGCTAGAGTGGAGGTAGGAAGCAAGAGTAGGGGATTTTAACGTGGAATTTCTGCGTATATTTTCAGCAAGTAGTGGTCATTTTTCTGTGTGCGTGTGTGTGTGTGTGTAAGCGTTGCTGCTTTTATGTGCGCAGTGTGTGTGTGCATGTGTGTGTTCCATCCTAATTCCCAGAGCTGCTCTGTACTGTACAGATGGTGCCTCATCCTCTCCTCTTTATCTCTTCATCTCTTCATCCTTGTCCACTGAGGCAGGAGGGAAGGAGGGATGAATTTGTCTGCCTGTTTCCTTCACCAGTGCACAAAAAACGTCTGCTGCCATATGGACAAAATACAGATTGCTTACGAGACTCTTGGGATCTTGTGGTCGAAGTTTAGAAGACATGGTCATCCTCTTAAGTTGTATTGAGATGCTGTGTAGTGTTGAGAAGGAATTTGTTACAGTGGAAGTCCAAAATTCCCCATTTTCCTTTTTTGTTTCTCTGACTGAATAAGGTGTTATCTTCTCCAAAAAATGCACCTCAATCAATGCATTTTCCGGTGATTTTCAGCATTTGGCATCACGTGGCATCATCAGTAGCAGATTTTCTTTGGATGCCTGGCGCTGTGGCAATTTGACGTGAGGTTTTTAGCAATTTCTCCAGAAAACTTTTCACATCTTTAACAAGCACAAAAGCAGCTAAATTCCTGATCTAGCAGCCAAGATATGGAGCCTTCTGTTGTTTCTTTATTTTTCTGCTTGCTCTTGATCCCCCCCATCTGCTTCCACTTGTGGCAAGTCGAGGAAAAGCTGAATCTACCTGGAATGACAATAATGCGTTGGAGCAGACTTGTTTGGTTTTGTTTTAGATTTTTTTTATAAGTAATATTTTATTGCTGCCTCTGCCTGATAAATAATGCGATTGGCTCCATGTGTGAGAGGGATATGCGTCTTTCTCAGCTGTCATTTACTCACACAGTAATCACTTTTTCCACATGGCAAGCAGAGCAGAAGAAAACAGGTATAGAAGACGGGTGCATCTGTTGCACAGTATCCCGTACATATGGAGAGAGGAGGGGAACTGCTGTGTCTGCCTTTCATGCTGTGCCTACATGTTATACAACACCAACATCAGTGGGAATGTGGCTCCCAACAGAGTGCTTTTGTCACATTATTGTAACATGGATATTGTGTACCAGTAACTCGAGTTACAGCACTGGAGACTCTTTGTGATGTGGGGTAACTTTTTCTGCCTTGTGGGAGAAACGTGTTCATTTTTTGTGCATGTAGGGAGGAGGAGGAGGAGGATGTGTGTGAGGGAGAAGTAGACAGAGAAAAGGCAGAGAGACCTGGCTAGTGTCACAACCCAGCCAGACTAGTCCATCAGGGAGATAGGAGAGACTAACTGTCAGCTGCACAGTTTCAAAAACAGAGACCCCTGTCTGGACTGCTGGACACTGTCACACTCCTGACAGCAGCCACTGCTCTCTGTCTGTGTGTTTGCACACAGATCAAGGATGTGATTTTTCAGTTTATTTTATTCAGAAAATGTATTTTTCATCTATTCATTCCTGTGGGGCAATAACTGTTCTGTCGTGGATTCATGTGCCTTTGACACTTTTGATCAAGTACTTGGGAAGTGTATGTTCAAGCCAAAGGATGTAGGTGTGTGTGTGTGTGCATGTGTGTACCAGGTGTCTTGCAGACACTGTGTCTGCTGAGGCGCAAGGTGGCTCGTCTTAGAGCTGTCTGTACTTTTTTTTCCTCTGTGACTTCGTTCCGAACCGTGAATTTCTCGGCTCAAAGTGTGGTAATGAATGAAGAGAGCGACCTCCGTGGCCCGTTCTCTCCGTGCTATTATCTGAAGAATTTATCCACAGAATGCCCCCTTTTTTCCGCACACATATGCGCGCACACACGCACAGAATAGAGCAGCTGCTTCAAGAGTTTGATTCAGGAAGTGCTCTATTAGTTCCAGTGTCGACGGCTGTGATATCTGGCCCCAGGGGTTCAATGAGAGGTTGTGTGTTTGAATGTGTGCGCTTGCTATGTGTTTGTGTGCGTGTGAGGACAGGAAGGGTTTCTCAACAGAAACCGCAGAGTCACTTCATGTGGGGTTCTGAAAGATTGTTTCATCACGGGGAACGTCTCCTGACTTTGTAAATGGCTCTATGTGTGTGTGTGTGTGTGTGTGCTGAGTGTTCAGACACATATCTGTGTCAGTGAGCATCAAACCACCTGCGCCCCTAAAATCGCAAACTCTGTTGACATTGTATGGGCGCCTGTTTCCTTGTGCTAAGTGCGTGAGTCAGGGGTCTCTTGCAGGGGTCTAGTGACCCTTTACCAGCCCAAGAGACCTGCTCAGTGACCCAAGACATGACCTTTATTTACTGGACTGATGTGGTCTGAGTGGGAGGAGTATCAGCACATGCTTAAAGGGCTGTAAAATGACCTCAACTGAATCCCTCAACCACATCAATTCAAACTCCGGAGTTCTTAATTGAGATTGGTTGTCTGCGTAAGTGAAAGAATGCTGAGTGACATACAGCTTACTGGGTGGAAAACTTCTGAAGCACTTTTCATGTGCTTGCAAAGATGTGGGAAAATTAGAAAAAAAAAAAAGAGTAAGCTCTGCGAGTGAGGTCGACATGAGTTCCCCTACTGCTGTTTTCTGGCTGCTCAATATTCAGTGACTATTAGCCTTTTAGCTATTGGTCAGTCCACCAATTCCAGTGACAAACATCAGTATTTTTAGCTCGTACACTACTTCAATTTGATTCCCTGGACATTTTATTTAGTGCTTTTTGAGCATGTAGCCAAGCATTTACTTGGATTGCCTGAGCTTGGCTAAAAGCAGCTTAAATCTGCTCAGTGTGTGCTGTCTTGTGTGCTCAGCAGTATTAGCCAGCTGCTCTAACATTGCACACTGAACCTATAGGCTAAGTTTTCCAATAGCTTAAGCAAGGATGCACAGATAGA
>JAPZDX010000012.1:9390669-9410407 GCA_029783625.1 Naso annulatus | reverse complement strand
GTGTTATTTTGTGGCCATAGATCCGAATCTTTAAACTATTAATAAGGAAAAGGTAAAGTGGTCTTTTTGCCTGTCCTGAATACTTAAATTCCTTCATTTCTTTTTCTAACTTTGAAACATTTGTGGGTGTGCTGTCAAGTTGTTATAGATGAAATGGTACAATATTAAACCTATATCAAAACACTTCATTCGTAGCACATTTCAAGTACTTTTTTGATATTTAGATAGTGTTTGTGTGTTGATATGTGAGCAGCAAAGATCTGTTTTAAATTTTTTATTCATTGCCGTGCTCACAGGACAACATTTGCAGAAGATGACCTTTCTCTCCTTTGTCTCTCATTCCCTGCAGACAGTAGAGAGAAGAAGAGCCCTGCCATGCCCGGTTCTCCTGTGGATGCTAAGACTCATTCCAGATCAGCCCCCAGCAGCAGCGTCAGCTCCACTATGCCACCCCTGCCTTCTGTCAATCCCAGCGGCCCTCGCCCGGCCTCCTTCTCCACCACAGCATGTGAGGGTCTTTTCTATGAGTCTGTCACCGTTGTTATTCTCTTGTTGTTAAAGTTCATATTCATCAGCTTAATTTGTTGCTTGTCTTTGGGCCGGTTTGGATTTCTAACCTGAAAAATGTCATATTTTAACACGCGGTCACTCATATGTCAACTCCAAAGAGGGATCATTTTCATTTCTCCTCTCTTCATCTCTTTCCTCTTCAGTGACCAATGGGAATCATCATTCCCCACCAACCCTGAATGCAGTGCCATCTCCACCGCAGCGTTACAGCAACGGACCGTCCTCTTCCTCTTCCTCATCGCTGGCAAACCAGCAGCTGCCAGCCACCTGCGGGGCCCGCCAGCTGAGCAAACTGAAACGTTTCCTGACCACGCTGCAGCAGTTCGGTAATGACATCTCACCCGAGATAGGAGACAGCGTCCGAAGCCTCGTTCTGGCCCTCGTGGTAAGTTTTGCACTATCTTGTGAAGAAATCTGGCATGTCATCTTCTCTTAGCAATTCAGATTAACTTTGTCTCAGAAAACAGCTTTTTTTCTAGTCTTGATAATTAGATTTTTGCACTTTACTTTCCCTGTCTTCTAGAATTCGACAGTAACCATTGAGGAGTTTCATTCACGGCTTCAGGAGGCCACCAACTTCCCCTTGCGACCTTTTGTTATCCCTTTCCTCAAGGTAAACACATCTTCAACCTCCTCCATCTTCCTGTATTTGCTTTGCATTTTTCCGTTGGATCACTTCCTTTTTTTCTTTGCAAGTTTTTCTTCCCCCTCTCATTTAAGTTTAAAACCTTACACCTCGTTGTTAGCTTGTCAGTCATCTAGCCCCTCTAGAAGCATCACCCTCACTTCTCTCACCTAAAATTACTGATCAAAGAACAACTAGTGATAAAGATAAGATCCTTGACATCCACACGACTGTCATTCAACATGATCTGGTTGTGCAATCCCATTACAGCATGTGAATCAAGATGGAGAGGTACAGTAATAGATTCAAAACACTTTACTGCAGCGTTTCTAGGACACAGTGCAGTGCTCTATTAATAGGCATCTGTGTAGGTTTTCTAATTAAATAAACTGCTCCTCTGCAGGTCAAGGTAGCTATCAAGATTCGCATGTTGACTTGACTAACAACAGATGGGTGTGTTTGCGTGTCAAACAGTCCCTTGAGCCCCTTTGTAACCAGGGGAGTCTTCAAGAGTATACTTTTTAGGAGACCCATCCCCCGTCCCCCTGGTAAAGCAGCCTTTAAATCTTCAGTCAGTTGTATCGCTTTAACTTCATGCAGTCAAAATCTATTTTTTTTTCCACTTACCTCTTACTGAGACAAGAAACCTCTGTTCCCCTCCTTTTACTAATTTATTACAAGGGGGTGGTGTCTCCACAACTTGTTTCCAACTCCCTAGGAGTAGTCTGTCTCAAGGAAGAGAGGAGTGGGGAGAACTAGACAGATGGGACAAAGCCAGGGGGTGAGGAAGTGGAAAAGAGAGAGCTGGGTGAGGAGGAGAGAGGGAAAAGTGGTAAGTCGGAAGTGTGAAACATGCCTATAAAGCGTTCCCTTCCCTTTTTATTGGCTGCAGTGCGCCATATGGAGCCGCTGTCCCGTTAAAAGAGCATTCAGCTGCCAAGGCGCCGCCAATCTAGCATCCGCCCCGCTGAACCCCAGAGAGCCCTCCGCTCAACTGACACACAGCACATGTGTTCACTAGCTGGGGCCCCAGGGAAATAAGGGAAGCAGAGGAGCATGGGAGACGGGCAAAAGAGAGCACAGGGGTGTTGTCGAGTGTAGACTATAAAGCCGAGGTATCAGCATCTGTGTGAAGACGGTACACAAGCAGGGGGAAGCGCTAGAGATGCTGTGAGTATGAGCTAGTTTAGAGGTCAGATTAGAGGAAGAAAGGGGTCCATGATACCGAATCTCCTCCATGATTGGAGGAGGTCAGAGTCACAAAAAGAGAACAAGTTGGTTGCTGGAGAAGAAGCGAGTGAGGAAGTGGTGTAATTGCAAACACGCCAGAGTCTGTTCCTAATTAGGGAAAGACAGGGAACAAAAGCGAGATGGAAAGATTGGATGGAGACAGTCGCGGATAAATATTACAAAAAAGAAAGTAAGGAATGGGGGAGAAGTGGAGTCTATGGATCATTTGTTTTGAAATGGTCCTGAGTTTATAAGCGTCCGTTATCATCGAGCAAATCTATGCTGTAACAAGTAATGGTCAGCATTCTTTTCATATGCTAAAGGGTTAATAACCAACTTCAGCAGCAGCTTAGAAAACGCAGCCATTTACATTGGAGTCCAGGGAAGTCGCAGCCACAGAACAACACCCAGACCCAAACTGAGCCTTACAGCCAGACCTCAAGGAGTCAGTGCCTCCTCCTTTAAAACCCTCTTACTGCCAGCCAGGCATCTTTCCCAGGAGGCACATCTACGCTGTGCCCCTCAGCTATGTTACAGTGTTTAACATGTTCTGGTCTGTTTGCTCAAAAAGCTGCCTGGGGCTTCTCTTGTTCTGTCAATCTCTGTCTTCTGTTGAATGAGTTTGTGAAGTATGACTGATACATGACTGAATATGTGAGTGGCAGACGGCTGACATTTTAACTCGCACAACAAGGCTCTCTTTCTTTCCACTCTTCTGCATATTAAAATGAAACCTCACCGTTTTTGTGTTCTTTCCTGCCAGGCGAACCTGCCCCTTCTGCAGAGGGAGCTGCTCCACTGTGCACGGGCAGCCAAGCAGACCCCAGCTCAGTACCTGTCCCAGCACGAGCATCTCCTGCTAAGCACCACTTTGGCCTCCTCTCCAGACTCCTCTGAGCTGCTGATGGAGCCCCCTGATGCTGGCACCAAGAGACACAGCCCCAGCAGGTTTGAACAGAAGTCTAATTTATGTCAGGGGACGCATACACATACCGCCTTCATCCTGCTCATTTTTTAACCCAATCTCTGCTCTCTCCTCTTCAGAAGTAAAGAGAACGGTTTCCACGAACGTCCACCTGTTGCCATGGAGCCCGCCGCAAAACGGATTTGCACCATCAGCCCTGCTCCCCGACACAGCCCTGCCCACCCACTACCCCTCAACACCCAGCGTCACCCGACCACTCCGCCATTGCAGCACTACGCCCTGGATGACATCGCAGCACCACACATCTTACACCGCGACCACAGCCAGCGCATGTTGGAGATCCGCGAGCTCAAAGACAGGCCCAGACTGCCTGGTGCGTGATGCTAAATTCCACTTATTAGGTTTTTCTTTGACTGCCCACATGTATTTATTGCTTCCGCATTATTTTAAAGCAGTTATCAAATCATTCATATATTCCTGCAAACCACTCAAACACTTGAACCTTTATTTAGTTCTTCACAGCAGTGTGAATGCATATGGCTGACCCCTTTTTGAAATGCACACACAGCACGCACACACACACACACACACCCATTCTGTGAGCGATAACGGGTGGTCTGTATGTTTGAGTAGCCGTCCCGATATATATCAGGAGGCCACATGTTTAAACAGAGCCATACTGTCCAGGCAGGGAGGGTTGGATCTACTCTGGTGTATATCTACCCTCCGTTTGGGGGCTTGTCAGCACACAGTGGAAACAGCAGTAGCTCACAGACACACACACACACACACACACACATCCACACATACAGAAACACACCGGGATAAGTTCATGGTAGAGGTGCTGTGTTTACGAGGCCTAAGTCCCTTGTCTGACAGCCTCCCGCCCGCCTGCCGCCACTTAACTCATAGGCACACATACACACACATAAACACATCAGTCCACACACTCATGGCTTTGAACTGATGAGCACTGATGAGAACCAGGAGTGGAGAGGAGGTCGAGGGGAGGGCTAGTGAGTTTGTGTGTGTGTGTCTATGTGTGTGTGCATGCAGGAGGGAATCATTATGCTTTGTAGCAGGCCTGTGCGCATGTGGCCTCTTGTTGGCTGTTTGTTACTAAATTTTAAGAGTTAGTGGTTTGCTGAGTCTTTGTAGTCAGTGTGTGTGGGCATGTGTGGGCATGTGTGTGTTTGTGGACATGTATGAAGATGTTTTCGAGCTCTGCATGAGCACAAGCGTGTGTGCAAACCATTATGACTGTTTAATACATTGCTTAAGTTTGCAGCATTGTGTAATAACTGAATTGGAATCAGAGAGTTTGTGTATATATATGTGTGTGTGTGTGGGTGTGTGTGGGTTCATGTTTGTAATGGTCCACAGTGAGTGTCAGACCGGCTGGTTGCGTTTAGAAGTGGAGCCACTCCACTCAGCCTGAGTGTCTCCCTACTGGAATGCTGTGAGCTCCAGGAGGGGAGGTGCTAAGGGAGACATTTGGGAAGTGTGTGTGTGTGTGTGTGTGTGTGTGTGTGTCTGTGTGGTTGACAGCTGACTTCCAGATGTGTGCAGGCTCTGGGTGCTTGAAGTCTGTTTTGCATCACAGGCTTCTCCTTTGCTCTTTCACCTTGTGTCTCTCACTCACAGTCCCTCTGTCCGTCTTGCGTCTTTTGTGGGTTTTTTCGAAATCCTCTTTTACTTTACGTCATTTCTGTCATTGTTGATGTTAGATGTCATAAAGTGATGCCTGTGAGTTTTAAGTTCTTGCTCTTCTGTTGTGTGATGAAATAAGTGGAATCAATTTGAGTCATCACCAGATATGTTGTGGTGAAATAATGAAGTCAGTGTTTTTAAAGCTGTGTGGTTATTTTGTCATCTTAAAGCACAGACTGGCCACAGATACAGACACACACACCTTTCACTCACTTACTGTCCCTCATGGGCTCTTTTACGTTAAGAAGACTCTAATCACACTGGTTTGTGGTCCGTCTTGTGTGTGTTTTAATCAGGCACCAACGGGGGCTACCGCGAGGAGCCGGTGGACCACAGACTGACAGACCGAGAGTGGGCTGATGAATGGAGGCATCTGGACCATGTAAGTCTGTGGACAGGCACCACTACTGCTGATGGCTTGTGATAAAGAAAGAATGTTAAATGTTATTTGGTAACTCCGGTCCGGCTCTAAAGAGCGTTTTAACTTCTTACAGCATCAAAGCAATGAAACATCTGTAGCACATCTGGATGTTTTAAATTGACACAAGGCATTTATGTTTTGCTACTAATTTGGATGGTTTTCATGGGCCTATATGTCATGGAATTTTCAACACTGGTTCTTGGTTATTTCTCATGAAGATTTCTTTCTTTTTTTTTTTTTTTTTTAACCTTTTCAACTTTTTTAAGAAAGGTTAAAAGTTAAGGTTAAAGGGGAAATAACCTCCCAACTTAGAGGCCTCAGTTTATATGACATCAAATAAGCAGGTATAAGATTTTGGATGTTCTTCTTTCAGCTCAACTAAAAGCAAAGTTGGTAAAAGGCTGTGTGTCCTTCATCCTCTAGGTGTTGAACTGCATTGTGGACATGGTGGAAAAGACTCGGAGATCAGTTAGCGTGCTCAGACGATGCCAGGAGTCCGATCGCGAGGAGCTGAACTATTGGAGACGGCGTTCCAGCGAGCAGGAGGATCCACGCAAAGGAGGCTCAGGCTCTGTTCCCTTCTCCAAGACACACAGCCCCCACTCTGCAGAATCGGGTGGGTACCGCTATTTTCAACTCAGTTTTGTTGGTACGCCACAGAAACCAATAATGTTGTTGACATTGCTGTGACTGGCGCCTTTTGTTTTCCACAAGCGAAGATCTGAGATGAAGCCAAACCAATGAAATCGGATAGTTGTTAAATTTAAAGGATCAATTCATCTAATTTTCAAAAACTTATCGATGCTAACAGTCTCGTATAGCCATGCAGACTGATTAATTTGCCAAAGTTTTTGAACATTTGTCCCTGAACTGCCATCATCTTAGTCTTGTGTGCTGGATCTGCTTTCTGCACCTCCAACCAATTTCATTTACCTGAATTAAAATGAAGCAATGGCAAAAATGTTAGACAAAGATATATAACTGTAATCTTTGTAATTTTTTGAGTGAAGTGATCCTTAATATTACATATGAACAGGCATCATGGATCAACATTGGTCTCAGACCGAGAAAAAGCAGATATATTTCAGCAAAGTGCAACTATTGGCAGTTCAGTCAGGTAAACAGAGTTTAGTTAAGTCTCATGTTTGTCACAAAGGAGGAACCTAAATGCTGAGTGTTCCCCTTAATAAGACATAACTATCTAAATATCCATAGTTGGACCCGTATGACACCGACACGAAGTCTGTCCTATATTTCATACTCTGTACACCGTCTAGTGGTCATTGACGGAACTGCGGCTAAGTCACATGTCAGTGTGTTTGTGCGTCCCTCCACAGTTAGCCTTCCAGTCTGCTGTGTACTGGCACGGTTTTCTCCGAGTGCCAGCCTTGCCATCCCCCTGCTGGTCCATAGTCACAGACAGGTGCCAGGACTGGCCTGGGCCATATCGGCCACAGAAGGGCCGTCCTGCCGTCCTGCAGGCTCAGAGACCCAGAGCTGGCTGACTCGCAAGAGCACCATCTGGGCCCCCAGCCGGGAAGCCTGCCTGCCTGGGCTCGGGCTGAGGAAGACTGTAGTGGGGGTGGAAATGGCAGCAGGGAGGGTGCATGTGGGCTTGGTTGAAGAGAAAGGATGTAAATGAAGGAAAAAGAGAGAAAGCAGAGGATATAGGAGATGGGGAAAGAGGAGATGAGCCAGGTGGCAGTGTTGGAGAGGCAGAGCCCGGGAGCGACACAGAAATGAATCCAGATCCAGGGAGAGAGAGAGATTTGAGGGAACAGACAGAATGTTGACACAGCTTGTTGGTCTGCGACTCCCTCTAAGCCAAACACATTCCTTTCTAAAGCTGTCAGATCTCAGATCAGTCCAAGACTCTGATAAACAACATTTATGTGGTGGTGTGGCCCAGATATGCGGACTCGTTTGCATCTACACAGCATTTAAGACTAGATGACAAAGATAATATCTCTGCCTACCTCTGTGGCTTTTCTTTGTAAGCACCTGTTACTTTGATTGGGCTGTCACTCACAAAGCCAACCATTATTTCAACAATGAATCATCTTAATATCTTTATAAGCTTTGGCAGGTGCTAATCCCTTCTGTCTCCGCTTCCCCGCAGACTCCCAGCGCGACTTTGCTCCACGGCCAGGCTCAGCATACGTTACAGATGAGATCTGGAGGAAAGCTGGTACGAACACCATCAATTTTGAATTCAAATTAATGATGTGTGGATGCAAATATATCAAGTAAGATACAAATGTAATCATAATACATTTTACTCAAGCATTAATCAAGATTTAAGGAAAAAAAGCAAATGACATTAAGGGTTAAGAGATAGAAAAATCATGACATGCAAGTGTGTGCTGATCGGCGGTTTGGTTTAACGATGCAAAACAAACTGAGCTGAACTTAAAACACTCTCTCTCCCCTGATTTATAGAGGAGGCGGTGAACGAGGTGAAGCGTCAGGCCATGGACGAGGTCCAGAAAGCCGTAGCAGAGGCTGAACAGAAGGCTTTTGAGATGATTGCTGCTGAGAGGGCAAAGATGGAAAAGACTTTGGCAGAGGCAAAGAGGAAGGCTCAAGAGGATGCCATCATGGTCATCAACGAACAGGAGGATTCCAGCGAGGTGAGCAGACGTATGGATCGCAGAAATAGTACCTGTGAATATGCATTAAAAGAGTAAAGGGACACGCTATTTGAGTTCAGGTTACAATTTTCTGTTAAAGATGGTTCAGTGGTTTCATCAAAGTGACAGATTTGTTCATGGTAATGAACCCACACATAATTATCAGACTTTGCTGTTCCACTCAGCTCTATGGAGCTTCATGGCGTCTTTCACGTCACTGTTTAATTTTTCAGTATAAAACTCACTGGGAGTCAGGGATGCTGGAAGTCAGTCAGAGCTGGGGCTGCTGAGAGACAGTCAGTCTCCTGAATGACGTCATACACCAACACATATATTAAAGCAACCACAGCTACTACACGACGAATACACGTCAGTCAGCAAAAAGAACTAGTGAATGAGAGCTGAAAGGAGAGGATGAGGATCTAAATAAACACTGTATATAAAAAAAACACCTGAGAAAGTCAGAAAATAAGTAAATAAAAAATGTAATCTTTATCCTTTCTGCTCACAGTCTTGCGCTTACTTAACCCAATATATGCCCATATGAAAATATTTTAATAATATATATTTCATTGCCATTGCGTTTTAACAATACTCTACAGAAAGGGTAGTGCTGCAGCATCCTCAGCACCCATATATCCCGCACAGTTGCAAAGGGTTCATTCCCATCGCTTTTCCTGAAAAAGCTCTAAAATGCTTTTTTTTCCCTTTTTGTTATGCACCAAACAGCAGACAGACAAAGACATAATGGGGCATTTAGCAGCTCAGTAGCTGAATATTTCCCTCAGGCACTGATGAACAGCAAAACAGAGCTCAAGTGGGAATTAATATTGGACTTAAATTTGTTAAGAGGCCAGGAGCACAACGCAGTATAAATAAAAATGTTGCTCCATATCTGCTGGATGTGTAAATACCAACTGTTTGCTTACAAGTCAACCATACCAGCTAAAAGGGTAATGATGTGTCAATATTAAGTCCACAGCTTGTTTTCCCTCCTGTTTTGGACGAGGCTTACTCAAAAATCGGACGTAATTCTGCCTGTAAGACACCTCTTTCCTGACCTTAAAGTCCTGTGAGAATTTATCATTGTCTTTTCTTTTTCTTTCTTTCGCAGTGTTGCTGGAACTGTGGCCGCAAAGCCAGCGAGACGTGCAGTGGCTGCAACGCCGCTCGCTACTGCGGCTCTTTTTGCCAGCATAAAGACTGGGAGAGGCATCACCTCATCTGCAGCCCAGGACTTCAGGCTCAACCCAAACCTGTTTCTGCCATCACGGCGAGCCGAGCAGCTGCAGTGGCAGCGGCAGCAGCTGGGGTGTCTCCTGTTGGTCTGGCTGGGGTGAAGGTCCCTGACAGCGTGCCCTCTGTCTCCAGTCCTGGTGGGGATAAGGCCTCAGTCGCCTCTCGCTCCTCCACTCCTTCCACCCCCGCCTCGGCCCCTGAGACCAACGGACATTAGAAGGTGAAGGACATGAGCGATGAACGCGTAACCTATCTTCTTCCGTATTGGGAAGAAGTGAATCAGCAGCAAGAGGGAACTATTCGTGGGTTAAGTTAGGATAACAGATTTTTCATCATACTATTTGGCAGATAAAAAAAGAACATATTATGGATGACTGTTTGAGTGATATGTCAACTGGGACTTTGGCTTTGGCACAGAACAGAAGGACTTGTCTCGAACGCATCTATTGGATGAACAGATCTTCCCAACAGATGGAAACGTGTCTTTCTTCGTCCAAAATCCCCAAGTCCTGGATCTGCGAGGGATGGAAAAAAACTCACAATTGATCTGAGTTTATCTCTGGTTGCGTGGAGGAAGTGATGAGAGGAAGCCATATGAGAAAAGACAGAGGAGATTAAAAAACAGTGAAGTATAAAGACGCCTCCCCCTCGAACCAATACTCTCACTTTGTAAATTTAAAGCAAGGAGGCGGTGGTGGTGGAAAATGTAAACAGTGTAATAGTACCAGCCATAAAGCATCTGTTTGTCCTGTTCAATCTGACAGTAGACCACGTAAGAGTTGTCTCTGCAGCTCTCCTGTATACATATGTATTTGCTCGCCAAACTTCTTGTCAGGTTTTCATGTGTGAATGGGTGTGTCAAAACGGTCGTGCCGTCAGTGAATATTGTACAGCATATGATAACTTTGGTCAAAGCAATATTAAAGTGAAGTGTTCAGGTATCTCGAGCCGTTTCTGCATCACCAAAGTTCTCAGTCGCTTAAGAGAGAGTCGTCGTCATTGCTTGCAACTGTCCTTGTGAACAAGAGATGAGTATATACTAACCCCACATCATATTTATCGTGTTATAACGAGCTCAACCAGGATGTCTGGTCACTATATTTTTTGTTTCTGATCATCAGACATGTTCAAAGAGGAGAGAGGAAGGTGACCGGATCAAGTTAATGCAGGAAGACGCAGTTAAGACTTTATTTTGGTTGCAGTTTCATTTTGCAGTTGTTGACGTGACCGTTTGTGAATGGCAGGGCCAGATGTTGCTCCAAATCTTCCGCCATTGCAATATTTGCATCAGAGGACAAGAGTGGTACATAATCCAGCTTTTTTAAATTACTGTTCTAGCAAAAAGAGAAATGAGGAATGAGAAATGAAGTTTCTTTTAACTTAATTTTAAATTGTCAAAATTGCTCACGTTGGCATGGTGCAAGTTGAGAGCAGCGACTCTGTCCCACGGAGAATCTCAGGAGCTAAACTTTGTGTGTTTGTACAGATCATTCTGTTCTTTTTTTTCTTCTGTCACAGTTAGGTTCAAGTCAAAAGTTTAGTGAGGAACTTTGATTTATCTTACTCTGCTGTTACACCTGAGACTTTGTTCTTGTTTTTTGTTCGTTGTAAGATGACTTTGTAAAGAATATTATGAGAGAATGCCTTTATTTTGTGAGCCACGGCTGTCTTCGTTCCTAATTAAACACATTCTTTTGTTATGAGGCGTAACTTCATATGAAAAAAGATATCTCGACATGAAGTAAAAAAATAAAGAAATAGAATTTTCTTCTTTTCTTTGATTGACTTTATACTCCAAAAATGTGATGAAATCGTCATAACTAGTTGTATTAGAAGTTAAATACTAAATAAAATATCTGTCTGGTAATATGGAGTAACATCTGTATCGCTAACGTTGAATTCAAATTCCCTAAAAATATAAAAACCTGCTTTTCAACCAGCATGTGTGACCCTCAAACATCTGAATACAGAAGGCTTCGTATCCATTTAGACACTAATTACAACTCATTTTACGAAATGTAGCCCTTATATTTTAATAAATTTTGTAGGATTATTTATTTCTTTGCTGAGACCATCCTTTAAAGATGATGCAATTAAAAAAAATAGCATTATTGCTTTAATTTTGTGCTATTTTCAACAATGGTTTTGGGTCATTGGTGTCTAGACGTGCTCCAGAGGTCTGTGAGATTTAACAAATGCAGAGGAGGATCAAAGGACCGATATTTCTTTTATTATAAAGTCATTTTCTGTACAAACCAGCATTATATGGAATCTCAAAAAGCAGTGTAATAGAGCTTCAGATCACACAGACAAATAATAACTTACACCACAAATGCATTTATTATTTCTATATAACATAATTTGACATGTTTCAAATGTTCTTAGAATAAATCCAGTAGTAAACAGTAAATCCTTCCTCCGTATTTTATTTTGCACTGCACAAATTGTGAGGCTGGGATTCTTCTCAAAAGCCACACAAGTGTGTTATATTTATGCATCCTCTTTGTCTCCTTAATGTTGTGAATCATTCAGTGACTCCTGATAAAATATACAAGAGGCATCTTTGAATGCAGGTATGAGGAAATGAGGAGCCTCTCGCATCGGCTGAAGTACTCTGAAGTGGTTGAAAATCCTGTTCTGTATGATGTTCGATCTTTTCCACCTCCGAAGTTAACTAATATTCATTTCAAGTCACCATGAAGGTCTATATTAAAAGGAAGGGTGGTTGTAGGAGATTGACTTCAACAGTTACACTAGTCATCGCTGTGTTTTACATATAAGACGTAAAAAAAAATAATTCAGAGGCCTACAAGCAGTATAGATACGTAGTATCATGTGCAGCCACCAGGTGGCAGTATAAGCTCTACTTTGAGAAGTGAAGCGTCATTGCTTTGCTTTGCCAGGAGGATCCAATGTGGATGACTTATTGCAAATGTCGGCCATGGATCAGTAAGTGCTCGTATTTAATTACTAATATAAGAAAAAGTAAGTCTACAGAGTGGGCCAAAAAAACACAACTTTGTTTAGTCTGCAGGGCTTTCTGGTTCATTAAAAGTATTAAGAGCTAAAAAAATGTAAGTTTCACAGTCACATCAAATGAAAACACTTCAGTACAAGCACACTTTTTCTACATTCCTTGAAAAATTATACTTCATACTTTACTATATTTGCTACTGATAAGTAAAGGAGAAAGTATGAGCCTTTACAAATACTAGCAACACTGTGAAAAAAATACTCCATTACAAGAAAAAGTGCAATATCAAAAATATTATTTAAAGGGAAAATCCACCACCTTTCATAGGGCTGTCCAATCAATGCTGATGGTAACTACTGCCTGAGACAGCTGAATTTTCTGAGTTTGTCTTGCTAACACAGCCGTCCTTACAGTGCCTACATGTGCCAGGATTCATTTCGTGCGATCACTAGAGGTTGTAAACGCAGCTCAGTGTACGTAGCACAGTAATGAGTCACATAGATGTTGACTCAAGTCACGGCAGTAGCTTGTGCAATGCATAACTAGCCTAAGGACAGATGAATGGCGGCTCTGATGATGTTTATTTTTCTACAAGCCATAACATAATCCCTTAAATGTTATATTCTGACCCACCATTCATCATGGAAAGAGACAATTAGACGCTTTTTGCTTGAAATAACATCACATTATGACCTAGCAGATGCAAGAAGCAGTTAGCCAGTGCTAACTGCTACACCAGCAGCTTCGGCCTGTGCACCCGGGGATAAAAAATGTTGTGAAATTATCGAATAAATGTTGTTATATTGTGTTGTAATTGAGATTCTGATCCACCATGCGTTGTCTACAGTGGCAATTGGACATTTTTCGCTTGAAATAACATCACATTATCACATTATCTGGAGACCCAGAGGTGAACCTCTAACAGTGGGGCTCTGGGGAAAGTGACTCAAGCCGCGGCCGTAGCTTGCACAATGCATCACTGCAAAGTAACTTGTAACTGCAGCTGTCAAGTAAATGTAGTGGATAAAAAGTACAGTACATAAATACAGCATAAAAACCTTATTTTTGCACAGTATGTGAGTAAATGTGTGCAGGTACAACCCACCAGTGCAGTTTGTTTTATTAATCACATCTCAATTGCATATAACAAATCAACTGTTGTTTGTCTTTTTAAGCAGCATTGTGTTCTGTTGTGTCTCCTGATTTTTAAAGCACAGATCTACAATGATTATAAAAGGCTTTTACTGATAATTAGTTGATCTAAAAATGAAACATGACTCAGCCGTTATCTAAAGATAATTGCTTGTGTCAGTGTGTGAGTGGGTCCATGTGTGTGTGTGTGTGTGCCAGAATCCATGTTGTTGTTTATTTTAGTGCCTGTACATGTGGCTGCAGGACCGTGCTGTTTGCTCAGTTATGCTAAAGATATTTTGTGGTTTCGTGCTGCAGCTCAGATGAACTTGGTTTGTTGGTTTTATAGGTCTGTATATTCAGTTCACACACACTCCAGGCCTATCTGTCAGAGTATTGGGAACACTGTTCATGTTTGTTTACATCTACCATATATTTTTTTATGGGAGCGTTTTCTCTGTTTTGTTCTGCTTCAAATAAGTTATTTTTGTTGGTGGCTCTTACATCATAAACAAGTCTTAAAAACTTGAGTCAGCAGACACACACTGTTGTGTTTGCGTGCGCGAGTTGTTCTGTGATTATCGGGGACAGTGGGGCGTCTCAGTGTGTGGTGAGCTGCTTCTGCTTGTTCGTTGGCAAAAATGCTACCACACAATACTGCATTGATTGTGGGGGGGGTGCTGGTTTAATTATGTATTTATTTTCTGTCCCAAATTCTTGCTAGAAGCAGAGAAATGAAGAAAACTTTATGTCCTTCCCTTGTTGTCAAAGCTAATCCCATGACACCTAAAAACAAGCTTGCTACAGCATACAAGGTGGTGATACAGAACACATAAAGCTCTCCTTCTCTCCCTCCCTCCTCATTCTGCTCTCACTCTTCATCCCATATTTTCTCACTTCTGTATTTTCTTATATCATCTACCTTGAAAACAAGTCAGATGGAGTGAATCATTAATGCACTTAACTTAACTGATTACGATTTGATTTCTGTTGCTGTCCTCGCAGCTTTGGATTTTCTTTCGTGCAGTTTGTTTCATTAATCATCAGTCTCCCACACTTACTTTTGACCATTTCGACGATGACCTTTTAAAATGTGGCAGTTATGTCACGACAACAAAATTACATTGAACCTTTAATGACTTAATTCCTCCTGTTGATCTTTTCACATGCAGAATTTAGTGAACTTTTTAGAAATAAATGTTCCACCGCTTGTTATTTGGCAGTATTTGCATAATGAATAGAAACACATGACTGTTTAAAGTGGCCTTTGGACACTGTGGACATATGTGGATATTTTTGGTGTCCTTCAGCATTAAGTTAATATCATCAAAATGAATGGCTGCACTGAAAAACTGAAACACCCAGTGGATTCACTGTAATTAGTCATTTAATGTATGGCTGCGCTATATAGCAGTATCAAAAACGTCAACAACATGCTCACACTGACAACGACAACATGCTGATGTTAGGCAGCTACAATGTTTGCCATGTTTACTGCACGTTAGCACGCTAACTGGGACCCGACTGATTTGGTATTATTCGGGCTGATGCTGATATAAGGGAGCAAGAGAATTCTGATAACCGATATATCAGCTGATATTATGTATATAAAGTATTGGGTGAATGTGGCCATCAAATATTTGTGACAATTTTTTTTTTTTTTTAAATGGAGGCAGGATATTTCACATTTTGACAAACTTTATCCAAACATTGATGTACTAAACAGTAAAAAGGCTACTTTACTTATTAGTTATTAAAAAACGGACTGGCCTCTGCTGGACAAATTATGCAATTACACCATTTTAAGTTACTAGTCAGTTTTTTCCACCCTAAAAAAACAGTGTTAATGTCAGTGCATATCAACAAACATATAAGCCAACATATATCTGCGATAGGCCAATATTGGTCGATAACATCTGCAAACTGATATATTTAGGTCAGGCCCTATGCTAACAGTTGGTTGTTGGCACAATGTAGGGCTAAATGCTGATAGGTATGGCGTTATATTTGCTGTATCTTGACATAAACCAAAGCAATGGACAAAGTGAAATTTTGACTTAATGTTCGTGTCAAAAGCTGAGGATTCACCCCCAGATTCCCATAATTCATCCTGTGGCGGATAACTGACATCTGTACCAAATTTCATTGAAATTGATCTTGAAAGTCAAAATTTTTAACTTTATCATACGGCTAAATGAAACTCAGATGATCACCATAGACACTAGGATTCAGCTTCTGGGGAACATGAATGTCTGTACAAAAAACTAGGTGATTCAGTGACCAATCAAAACATTGTCATTTCCATCCCTACAGCTTTGCCAGTGTAGCATGGCAACAGCTTTTAATATGTTAATACGTTGATTAAGTTATTTGAACAATCGACAAAAAGCTGAGCACCAGAAAGCCCCAGTGCATGACAGAGCAAGAATACAAAGCTCACAAAAACACAGTGCCCTCAGCAAACAAACTCAGTGCACAGGGAGCTAACATTGTGTCTGTCACCTCTGCTCAGCATGATGCTTGAATTATATGATCGCGTCGGAGGATCTGTCAGAGTGCATCATCACAGAGAGGCGGAGAGGACATCAGAGCTGTATATTACCCCCGTGCTCAGCATCACCAAACTCATTTTGCTGATAAAACTCTCCATCCCCATCTGTCTTTTTCCCATCTTCACATCTCTCCTCACAGACATTTTTCTTGCTTATCTTCATCTCTCTCTCTCTCTCTCTCTCTCTCTCTCTCTCTTTCTTGCTCACACTCTCTGCACCTCTGCAAAAATTACAAATGGCTTTTGACAGAATGTTATTATGAACACTTAATGCTCTTCAAGGTCAGGAGTAATTGAAGGAAGTTGATTTTCATTTGCAGACTGCTGCTGTGCTGGAACCACAATAAAATAAAGACATTGCATTCCATGTTTAGCTTTCAGACCCTCTGTATAACACAGCGACTACAGTCCCTCTGCACAATTAATACAAAAGGCTTTGTAAAATTCAGAGGTCGATAGAGTACTGATAATATGTACTCAAGAAAAAGTACAATTACTCCCATACAAAAATGTCTTAAGTAAAAAAAATTACCGTTTTAGAAACCTACTCAAGTAAAAGCAAAAAAGAACCTGATTAATAAATTACATAAAGAACAAGTTACTTTTTATTTTATTATGTATTAATTATTATTCATTTTTAATTTAAAAGTCCAACACACCACTACAGCTACAAGCTTAAATTAATATAATTACGATAACATAAAAAATTAAAGTTACATATGAAAAATTCACATATTAGCATTAGCTAGCTGACTACATGTTCACCTACAGAATGTGGAACTTACTTCAGAGGTTAGAGGAGGAGTTTCTTAAAGTGGAGATTTTTTTTGACGTTGGTATAAAAAATGTGTCCAGATGTGAACAGGGTTCTGTGCTGTCATTATTGTGTCGTGGTTAAAAGAGAGATGGTGCTTCATTTTCTTCCAGAAAGGTTGTCACTGCAGTAGAAGCACCTACACTCAATTTCCACATTTATAACTCGCTCAAAAATATACTCACATCAGGAGTGGAAGTTAATTTGCAAGGCTAGATCATGAAAAGTACTCATGACCAAAAAAAAAACTAACTGTAAAATTACAGCAATGGCCAAAATTACTTGCATATTAGCTGGTTGATCTTAAGTCCACTACTAGCTTGGGCTAATAGGACAGTTATGAAATATGATCAAACCAAGGTCAGTTTGAGGAGTCTCTAAGTCAACAAGCTGACAAACAAGTGAAGTGACTCAGTCTTCCAGGGGCCGGATGCCCTCTGAACATGCTACATCCCACACAATCAAGTTTCCAGGGTGGAGGAAAGCAAAATCCTGAGGCATGAAATAATACAATTGTTGTTGCTTTGTCATCTTTGGTCCCCAGCTTGTAGATTTCTGGGCAGATAAATTGGACTTGAACACATCAGACCCACAAAAAGCCATTATTGTCTAGCGCACTGTTTACTTTTAAATTCACAGTTACTAAAAATCTATCATTTTATTGACATTCTTCGAGGTTTTCTGCCATCCCCTACATGTGCAACTTCTACGCTTCCAACACAAACACAGAAAGAGGTGACACATGCGTTGACTTTGGATGCCTTTCGTGTGTCGCCGTCTGCGCAATAAAGTAACCAAGGCGTAGAGGGGAGGAAAGAACCAGGACGGCAGATGCCGTTTGGCCACCTTAGCCCTGGCCCATTGCCCTCTGAAGTGATGAGATGTGTTTGCACACCTCAGAACCAAGGGCACCTGTCTGAAAGAGAATATAAAAAAGCTTCTATTTTTCATTCTCCCTTTCCAGAGCTGCACAGAGAGGCGGCAGTTTTATTAAGAGCACTGTATGACTTGAAATACCTAGCACAAGGTTTGAGTGTTGACTTTGTGTATTCACACAGAGACAATCATGTTTCACAATCAGAAAATGAATAATAGGAAACTATTACTGAGTTGCAATGAAATGTGCCAGAGCTTATGTGGTTTCAGCACTGATCAGAATTTGTATCTCCAGGAGGAAATTTCCTGACATTACTGGCTTGTATTTTGATAGAATAATGTATTGCACACTGGCTTCATTGTACACATTTCTCATCCAGCAGCAGCTGCACGCTAAATCCAGCTGGATGTAGCCATAGTATGGACTCTGTGCTTCTGCATCAGTCCCTCCTATGGTTCCAAAAATGAAATGACTCTGCAAGTTAATCCCTGCTGTGTCTGCAAGATAAACAATGAAGAAGGTCGAAGACTGTGACCACTGTGACAGGAGGAATTTATCTTGTGTTTAGCGGTTCACAATAAGTAGTGAACCTATGCCGTGTTTCTGTGATTATCCTTCAGGTAATAAAAAGTCAAACAGTGTATTTACATTTATCAGTTCACTAAAATAACCTTTTCTGTATGGTTGTGTTTTCATTGTCCATTGTCATTTCTTTTGCTGGATTCAAATGATTTAACTATTCACAAAACTGTGTGCTGCCAGCAGTCTTACACTGAACAGAAAAATATGATAGCAAGAAAGCAAGAAGGTTCTGGGTTTGAATCCCAGCTACCTGGTTACCGGGCTGGGGCAGGATCTTTCTGTATGAAGTTTACATGTTCTCCCCGTGTATGCACGGGTTCCCTCCGGGTACTCCGGCTTCGTCCCACTGTCCAAAAACATGCAGGTTAAATTAACTGGTGACTCTTAATTGCCTGAAGGTGTGAATGTGAATGTGAATGGTTGTTTCTCTCCGTATGTCAGACCTGTAATAAACTGGCTGCTTGCACAGGGTGATCCCTCCCTCGCTCAGTGTCAGCTCGGATTGACTCCAATCCCTCTCTGACCATGACAGGAGTAAGCAGTTACAGACAATGAATGATAGTGATGTTCATGTTCACTTCGAGCTGTCTGTGTCTCCGAGTAGGCTGAACCCACAAGCAGACAAAGAGGCAACAGGTAAGTTGAAACATCTGTCTTTATTTTTAAGCTGTCTGGCTTAGAGGGCTGGCGAATTGTTTACAATCGAGAATTGTAAACTTGAGAGGTGGTTACTGCTGAAGACAAAAACAGGTGTACGTTTCAGGCAGGCAGACAAGCTAAAAAAAACTAACTTCAGAGAAGACAGGCGAGCAAACTAGTCAAAACTGACCGGAGAAGTGGCACACAGGGAAACTGTGCATGGCACAGCAGAGACTGGCTGTCAAAGCTGGATTCTTATAGTCGAGGGATGAGCTGATGGCAAGCAGGTGTGCTGGTTGCAGATGGTGAAACGGTGTGTAGGGAAAGAGAAGGAGGGCTGATGCAACAGGCTTTATCTTTTGTTACCTTTTCAATAAGTCCCTGTAAACTATGGATGCACGATATTGTATCTTTTGCCGATATCCAATATGCCAATATTTTACAGCTCATTTGGCAGATAATCAATACCGATACCGATATATACATATAGATTTTTTCCCCACACCTAATTGCAGAGATCATCAAATCTCCTCCATAGTGTAATTAACATACAGTACTATTATGCACACTTTTATCATTTTGGCCCGCCAGCAAATGCGGGCATAAAATACAAAGCCTAATATGATGTAAAATTCATTCCTTGTGCAAAAGAAGAAAAATACTTGAACTTATGTCATGTGAAACATGTCATATTTATTTATGACAATTGCTTTTAAACAAAACAAGTAAGATACATCCTACTTAAAACTGGATGATGCTCTCAATCATCCGATCAGTCATAACAATACCCAAAACCAGTGCAAATTTGGCCTGTTTTACA
>JAPZDX010000012.1:9358178-9369571 GCA_029783625.1 Naso annulatus | reverse complement strand
ACTGTGAACATCTGGCTTCTGCTCTCTCTAGCTCAGTGACACTCCAGCAATGAAAAGTGGCCCCGCAGGAGAAGATGGGAGATGGCTGTGACAGCTGAGGAGGTTGATGCATTTAAAGTGGAAACTACTGCTCACAACCCACTGTTTAGCACTGCCGCTAGCTGTTCATTGTACAAAGCAATTACAGCCAGAGCTACATGTAAAACAGTCTATAAGCTCTCAGTCTCTTACCTCATTTCATGCCCAACCAGTACAACCAACAAAGACAATCAGGTGCAACAAAAGCAGTATGTTTGGTAAAATCTTAGCAAGGCTAGCTGTGCCCCACTGTGTCTAGTATTTGTGCTAAGTTATGCTAATAATATTCTAGCTATAGCTTTAACGTCACTACACTGAATGGAGTTGTATCAATCTCATCATAGAACTCTCAGCAAGAACATGAAAATGTATGAAGACAATTTCTCTCAAATTAAACAACAGTAAGTAGCCTAATGTAAATGTGTGTTTTTTTATTTATCTTTTATGAACTAATTTGTTTTGGCAGACTGGGATGCACTGGCTCCATCTGTGAAAGCCTGTTAGCAGTACAAACCCTGACTCTGTGTGTGGGTTTAAACACTATTCTTCACTCAGCAGTTGTGTGTGTGTGTGTGTCATTGTGCAGCTATTTTTGTGAGAACCAATTTTTATTCGTTTGATTTTTACACTTTTATGGAAAGTGAGGACATTTTGGCCGGTCCTCACGCCCCGAGAGGACGTTAAAGGGCTTTTTGAGGGTTAAGACTTGGCTTTAGGGTCAGGGTTGGAATTAGGTTTAGGTTTAGGTTAAGGTCAGGGTAAGGGTTAGGGTTAGGGTAAGGGGCTAGGAAATGCATTATGTCAATGAGTGTCCTCACAAGTATAGCAGTAAAAACGTGTGCGTGTGTGTGTGTGTGTGTGTGTGTGTTACAGAGGCTTAAAGAAACACACACAACTCACACACAACTAAACTTACCTCTTTAGTTTTGTCCATTGCCTTTAAAATGGCAATATTCAGGCTCTCCAGAGCAGAGAGCACATTAAGATACTCCCCCAGATGCTGAGAAAAATAATCTAAAAGCAAAAAGGAAACTGTTAGGGGAATTGCAGTGTCAGAGCAATTCAAAGTCTGATGCCTGAAAGTTGGAGATACAGTCTTCTATGTCGCAATAAAAGATTTCCTTTAAAAAAAAAACATGACAAGGGCACTTAGCATATCTTTTAAATGGGTTAAAATACCAATGTTCAGATTTATGGACATGTCAAGTTAGAGGTATTTCATCGTATGTGTCTAGACCAGTTACCATGTAATAAAACTGATATTGTGTTGTTTTTAATCAGCAGTACAATCAACATTAGCTCATTCACACTTTTGTTTAGTTGGTGTAGGAGCTGTAAACATTTTCAAAGCAGATATATCCAGATGATGAATAAACTCAAGCACGCACTCATATTAACGTCATGAATGATGGATTTCACAGAACTGACAGAAAAACAACTTTTCTTAATGTTTCACAATAACAGAATGCATCTGGAGAATGTTTAAAGTCATTTGTGGTGTCAAAAAGCAGAGAAATACTTTTAATTTGTTCGTAGTTCTTAATTAAAAACCTAATTTTACTATCGTCAAAGAGTGCACTCGACATGGCACACTGACACAGGGTTAATGGAGAAGCAACACCTTTTCGACTCCTCTTACTTAGGTTCAATTAAATTATCCGCCTGAATTTTATGCTTCTCAGAGACAGTCGGTCAAGGCAAAGACAACACCTGGCTGGTAGACTAAATCTGGGACAAGCAGAACATTCTGTTGTGACAAAAGATTCAACTCCTCTTTGACGTCAGTCGGAAAAGATGCCATTCCCATTCAATAAATTATGCACAAGTTTTATTCTGGGTACTGCTGGTATTTACAGGTCCCTGCCCTATTTCTTCATTTTATTCAGGTCATCTGACACAAACATACATTTTTGAAATGATAAAAAAGTGGGTCAATAGATCTGTGCCAGGTTTTTCTTTCACATTTACAGATTAAAGAGAGTTGCAGGTGGATGGCTGACCTAAAAAACTGAAGAATATAGGTAACTAAATAAATAGTTAGTCATTTTGGGAAATCTAAATTGCTGTCTTGCAGATAGTTTAGAGGACAGCTTATACAGCTCTTGTGTTTGTACAGCTTAGCAGGACCATTATCTTAGTTTAGAACAAAGGCTGGAAATGGGGAAATAGCTCCCTGGCTTTGTTCAAAGGTAACAAAATCCCTAAAGCACTAGAGGTGTCAGTACATTCTGTCAGAACTGCTCCTCCAGTGGGCGAATACCTTCTGAAACCACCTCACCTGACATCTTTGTTACGTTGGATTAACAGGGGGCTTTGTCTGACAATTTGATGTGCATACAACCAAATGCAACTGTCCTATTCTCAGTAAGACTACCTCCCAAAATCGTCAAACTTTCTGTGCTACTAATCATTAGAAATATGAATGTCAACAATAACTGATGTTGGCAAATTGAAAAATTTTCATGCACACTGAATCAGTAACTCACTCTCCCACCAACCTGATAGCTTGTCGGTGTCCAGATTGCTGCAGGGCACAACAGAAGAGTAGATAAGGGGAACTTATTGTGAAAATTAATTAGAGAAATTCAAAGTCATGCCGCTCTTTGTTTCTGTTACATAAATTGTGTCCCTGAACAATGGAGTTCATAATAAGCTTGAGAAAGACAAACACACACAAACCAAACAAATCAGCGAAAGGTAAAGCAGCTTTTTTCGTGTCATTCCATAAAATACGAGCTAACATATTTCTTTTTGTTTAGAAAACAAGTGTTAAGACTTATTCTAAAAGAATACGTGTACACCATTCTACATGGAAAAACAACAACTGTGTACTGTAGATTTTTTTACCACAAATATTTCTTAATACAAGTGTCATACTGGCTTTTCTTTTTAACTCACTCCACCAAAAACATTAAAATCAATGGTTCTTTGTTTACCAATCAAGGCAGAAATGATCACATTGGAGACTAAATGGTTATTGCAGTTTGATAAAAGCAGTACCATTACTACAAGAGAGCCCTCTCTTTGCTTTAATGGCATTTTACAGGTTTCTATTCATTGTTGGATGCAAACTAAGCAAAACTGGTTAATGGACTGGGTTATTAGTAGGTTCACACAGCGCCTGTGGTCATTTCTTTTACAGGTGCTGCTGCGAATTTTCCATTTTGATCATGACAGCGAGTTCCCACACATTACTGTTGCAAACTAAAAAATTTCTCTGTTTTTAAAGCTCTTTATCACCAAAGCCTGTACAGATTTCCAAAATGCTTTTGTTTCTGAGGTGATGTAATGTAGGTAGATGCTATTTGCGCCCTGCAGTCCACAGTCAACATTATTAATTGCACCTGGAGTGTTTGTTTCTTAAACCAGATCAAGTCAATTTGTTGCTTAAACCTAATCAAACTGCGATGGAAAAAGTAATTTAAAGGACCATACCAGTGTTACTATGTGTCATTATGCTTCATCAACACTGGTCACACAGGTTACATAAACCTCATACATTTTTCTAAAAATAGCTTCATCTGTGAGATAACTTGTTTATGTATGTTTGTCTGTATTTAATAAATGTTACAGAAAGTACCTGAATCTTCTGAAAATGTGTGACATCGTTAGCTGTAAGAAATTTATGTGTCAAAATCCGTCTTCAGGTTAACTTTCAAGCTAGGAAGGCAGCACTGGTAAGGAACTATTTTTCCAAGCGTAGTAACTTCCATCTCAACAGCTCCTGGCTCCCCTCTCTCTCTCTCGCGCAGCAATATTTGACCAAATTAACACAGACGTTCTCTTCTGAAGGGTGAATTACCTATACCTAGCAACTTTCACATGTCCTGTAGTATAACTATAGCCTGTTTCACCACAAATGGCAGTGAATGGGATTTAAACATGCAGTATGAGATGTACCACAGTATACACACATGTCAAACTTTAACAGCAACATTTGTAGAAGATACGGCGATCTGCTAATGGTGAGAAGTCAAAAATAGACTGGTACAGTCCTTTAAGTCTAAAAATAAAAACCCTTGGCTCCTGGCAAGTGACTTAAACCCCTGTGTCCCACGAGAAAGTCCAGCATTTGATCCATCCAAACACCATAACATTGGCCAAATATGGACTGCCATGTGACCATTTTCACCTGGTTGCAAATTAGACAAGTTACAGAAAACACATTTTTGTTATTTAAAACAGAATGTCTTTTAATGAGACATCAGAGCTCAGTTCATGCTAACAGCCACAGAGCTTGGAGCGTGTTTAGAGAGGTCTGATGGTCTGGTGTGTTACATCAGTGACAGTCCCAGTGGACCATGTCCAAAGCAATTTATCAAACTGTGGTGGAACACGACAGTAAGTAAATGCAAAGTTGTTACTGTGGCCAAATGGTTCTTTCGCTCTAATTGATATGGTGCAAAAAAGAAAAATGTCGGACAAAGTCAATTTCAGAACATAAGTGCATCTCATGTGCACGTGTGGGTTTGTTTTTGCTTGTGAATGCCATCTTGTGAGACTCACACAGGGACCATATAGTCACAGAGAATGCATCGCTTGGACCTCCAGTGTTGGCACAGTGTGAAGAAACATGTCTCATGAATACTAACCCCTAATCTGCCAGAGACATTGAGGAAAAAAAGCTTTGTAAAAAGGATGAAACTAAAACCCATTACATGCACCGCAGCAGGGGAGACGCAGACTTGTCCTGTGTGGCTGCACTGAGGTAAACATTCTTTGCAGACCAGTGATTTCAGCAGCTTCCCTCAGGCAGATTTCTTTGATTGCATTTTCGGGAGACTGTGTTTTGAAGTATTTTATGTCCAAAGAAAGGGAGTAAACATCAGTCCTGCCTGCTTGAGTTTGGTTGCAGGGGTCATAAAGACCTCCTTCCAGCTGGGAGGCATTTGGCCTGTAACTGATGACTTAAAAGGAACGCATTAACTGTGCCTTAAAGCTCCAAACACTTGCTGTTCAGTCTGTTTTCTGCTTCATTTTAACTGAACAGGGAACGTTTTATCCAATCCACTATAGCACTCGTAGAAATTTAAAAGCGAGCATTCCCCCTTTTTGCATGTTTTAAAATCAGAGCCCATTTGAAATGAAAAACTTACTTATTTTGTCGTCCATCTATGGAATAGAAAAGCTCCTGCAGCTCCTCAGTAGTCAGGATCCCATCCGCAAAGTAAGCATTGAACTCTTCAAATGACAGTTTGCCATCATCTGAAACACAGAAAAGGTAAAGGCCTATATCATAACAAAAACAACTGCCTAAATGACACATTTGATGTGCTTCCAGTACATTCAAGGCTTCATTTTCTGTAACCTAAACCTATAATGGTACTCTTGTGAAGGGCCTGACTGATATATCGGTTTTCCGATATTATCACAAATAACTGGCCTGTCACAGATATATCCCTTTCCAGGTATATGTTCTCTGATATGAGCCGAAATTAAATCTGCTCTTTAGGGCCGGAAAAAATGCTTGGACTAGACTAGGCATTTAAAATGGTGTGATAATGCAGTTTGTTCAGCAGAAGACAACAGTCCGTTATTTAATAACTGATAAGTGAAGTGTTTACTGTTTGATGCACTGATGTTAGTTTGTTAAAATGTAAGATTTCCTGCCTCGATTACGTAATTTTATCACAAGTAATTGAAAACCAAAGTCAGCTGATTTTACTTTTTTTAATCATATCAGCTGATATATCGGACATTGGAATTGTCTTGCTCCCTAATATTGGCACCCCAAAAATCCTATATCTGTCGGTCCCTGCTCTTGTGTCTTACCCCTTTTTTCTAGTTCTGGCGTAATGCACACTAATCTAACAACCTAAAGTGTGCTAAGTCCAAAAGACTTCTTTGATCTAATGCACACTCCTTCTACTTTGTTCGTCCTTCCATTCTACTGGCCATTTTGTCTTTAAACATGTATTTTTAATGTATTTGTGGAAAGTAAAGATACAAAAGCATTTTTTTCCCTGGCGAATGGACTTCTCGGTTCAGCACAAGTCAACAGTTGGATAATGACATAAAGTCAAACATGAAAGTGACGTAATATCTCAAATTACTTGTGCAGAATATAAGTAAATGGATAACTAAAATGTTATGACATTAGTGTGCTCCAAGAGTAGGGACACAGGTGGGTTTGGTTGGGAAAGGGTTGGTTTTATTTTAATCAGAAATGGGGAGATGATGGGGGCATGAGGTCCAGAGGCAAAAAGAAGAAAGAAGAAGAATGATGGAGGGTGGCACAAGAAAGAACAGCTAGATGCTGGAGAACACAAGGTGAAGACACTGAAAATAATAAATTTTGGTCACGGTATGCTGATAGATATACTGAAGGCGGATTGGCTGATATGAGGCAGGTGTGCAAACTGGGAGGTAAAGCCTGATTTATGCTTCTGCATTGAATCTGTGCCACCTCTGCATAGGTGTGTGCCCCCACATTGCAGCGTTGGGACCGCAACGACTGTGATTGGTCTGCTTGGTAGACTTGCATTTCCACAACTCACACCCTCCTCCTGCCTCAAACAGTTCAGTGGTTGAACGGATCATCTCCTTAAACATGTTTTTCTTCCCTCTTCGTTCCAATTCCTGATGTAGAAGTATCTCTTCCATTTTTATCAGGCCCAACTCCAGCACAATCTGCTCACCTGCACTCGCCATTTTTTATGGTAACAAAGAACACATCCAGGAAGTCAACACAGTCACACAGACCTAGCTGCAGAGCAATGCAGACGTGCCGACACACAGGGATAATTGCTCTCAACAGCAAACAGCGTGCAGTCAATGCAGAAATCAGCCTTTAAAGTGCTTAGTGCTAACTGTGTTATTGAAAACTGTGGAGACATATTCCACAAACTCGGACTTTAAAATGGAAGACGCTTCAAACTGTCAGCAGATTGTAATTTTCCACTTCTCCTCAGTCAACTGTGAGCACAGCTTGTTGTGACAGACAATGTACAGAAAAATCAATACCAGCAGATAAATAGCCTGGTTGTCGTCTGTGAAGAAGTGCTCCTTCGTGAGAACGCTATCAATCTGTCTACTGGCACAGATTACACAGATCAGTCAGCAGTTAGCCTGCCAGAGAGAAACTGCTAGATGTTTTAATCTTCATAAAAGAATCCAGAGCAACAGATTGACTCCTCTCTGAGAACATTTCTGAGCCATGACAGACACTCAGGCAATCAGAAGTATATCAGAGAGACTATTACACTCAGTCATTCAACGAATGAAAGACAGACCAGAGTGGTTGGAGTGATACCAATAAGCCAAGATGGCATACAGACAAATGAGTGTGGCAGTGAAGTATTTGTTGAATCAGGCAAACAGACTGATTGGGTCACGCAGCCAGCGATGATTTACTGCACCCATAAAGCAGCTATCACTTCTTTTTTTGTTTCACTTACTTTTAAACCTTCTGATTACTTTTGGCATCATAACCCTTTTAAGTAATCTGCCCAAATAATGACCCTGTCCTCACAAATATGAGATAAAATGAGAGCAGTTTAATATGCCATGGAGTTCCACTTGGCTGACTCAGCAGAGTCGAGATGTCAAGGGCAAGCACGAAGACCATCTGTTCAGCTGGAGCCTCTTTGACATGGCTTACCAAAACCTCTGACCAGAATTCGTAATGTGCTGGATGAGACAAAGCCTCGTCCTCAACACTTTGGTCCTCTTACTCTCTCTTTTTTCTGTCTTTTTTTTTCCTTCTCCCATTTTTTCTATACGTTTATATACGTCCTCCATTTAAAGAGCAAGAGCAAACTTGTAAAAGAATTTTAATGATTCCAAGACGATCGCTTATGATTTGATTTGTTAAATCAATTATTTAATTTATTAAATCAAATACTTTTCTTTGTCAGAGATACAAAGCATGACACTGACAGAATTTTACTACCATAGAAATCAATGTAAGAATGTAAATTGTTAAATGTCTATGGAGCTGTACAGTGGTTGAAACCAATCTGAGGAACTTTCATTGTGTTGACTGTAGCGTGTGGATGACACCACTTATTTGCACAGTACCATTTCGGCCATGACTACAAAGTATTGAAATTATCTAAAGAAAAATATCGCACTGTTTCAGACCACAGATCGTTAAAAAAACAAAAACAAAAAAAGAACAGGTGATTGATTATGCTCTTATACAACAAATCATCTCTTCTGGTGTGTGTGCTGTATAGCGTTTCGTAGTGTTTCCACTGATGGTCTGAGCAGACTGGGCAAAGGCGCTGTAAAAGACAGGACAGTAATCTCAAATCTCCTCCTCGATGGTCTCATTGGCTAATGTAAGATGTGAGGCATCAGTATAAAACTCAGACTGCTTCATAACCAGTCCCTCTTAAATCTTTTTTGAAATGCAGCACTGCTCACAGGCATGCACACTCTCTTGTATAAAATCCTTTGTATCAACAGTTTTGAGCTGCTCATAGCTTAAGGAGCAGCAAAATATTGTGTTTTTTAGAGACATCGAGAGTCTTTTTTTGGTTTCTAGATCTCAGAAAGCATTTGTACGTGCTAAAGACTAAACTGTCTCTGGGCACAAGGGGAACCTTATGTTAATTCTCTTAGGGAGGGGCCTCCTGTTAGTGTGGCTCCTTCTTACATACCCCGTGTTCCTTCTCTGTTTCAACTGTTTACTGAAAAAAAGTCTTTCTAATAAGTCTGGCAAACACAATAAGCATGTTCAAACACTACTGTGCTCTCCAGGCTACAGCTTCAAATAAATTAGCAAACACAAGCAGCCTGGAATAAATTTTAACCAGTTAGAAAAAAGTAGCTGGCTGCAGTCATTCTTGGTCTTAGTTCTGTGTACTATAATGATATTTCAGAATTGCTTATCTTTATCAAATACAGCAAAATATAACCTATTTACAAATGTCCGTCCATCATGTAAATGTATCTAACACATAGATTGAAACATGCATTTTTGGTTAACCTAAATTAATGCAGCAATATCCCACTTATTCTGCCTTTTACTCTTCCTTTAAACTAAACGCCATCTGTCGTTAGCTGATGGATCTGTATTTGTCCTCCTCTTACAGTATTGTATTCGGAAATCTTCCTATATTTGGGGTGCCAGACAGGCACCAGTTATGCTCAGAAGTGACACTCTTGACAATGCATTTGATGGACTAATGATGACTGCTGGCAGTCTCTTCTATTCTCTTTGACAGTTCTGGGTTAAATGTCTTCTTCATGAAAGAGTATAAGTGTAACAAAAACTCAAGGAGGAGCCTCAGTGTTTTACTTCTATCACAGAGTTGTAAAAAAAAAAAGAAAATATTTTAAAAAGCCTCTTTTTTTTGTACATTTAGCAAAAAACATTATTTTTGACTTTTGGGTGACAAAGGCAAACTCCCACCTTTGAATTTCCATCTTACATCTATTTTCAAATAGCTGTCCACACAGAAAAACAACCCTTTTACGTGAATGAAACGCTTACAACAAAGATAAAAATTTAAGTAGGAGATCATCTGGATGAGGAGTTCTCAAGGTGAAGGGTTGTCTGTTACAAAAGGCAGGACCCATCCCTTTCTGCTCCATGTAAGAAGAAACCAAAGTACAAAGTACTGAAAACGCAGATCTGTGAGTTTGGATTAAAGCCACACTGGCAGATATCTGGACTCCTATGAGATTTGTTTCTGCTTATGTGGTCCTAGAAACCTTTATGAATCACAGACTCCATGTGATGTTCGTACAATCTACGCCATGAATGCAAAAAGTCCTGAATAGCTTTAGCTACAGTATCTATTCTATTTAAATGGTAAAAGTGAGCATTATATTAGAAGAAAAAAAGAGGCAAAATCAATAAATGTGTATTTGTAAAATGTCAAACAGCAAACCAGCTTTAAATCTCACTCAGGTCCTAAAGGGATGATGATGACAGATTGCGTCATCGTTGGCATTTAAAGTGAGAGAAGAAGATCTGCAGGCAGGTGGAGGGTTTACGTGTTATCTGTTATCACACTCTGTCACTGTTTTGATGACTTGAAGGACAGATGTGAGAGTGAGATGGGAGAAGGGAGGAATTACAGTCTGAATTGATGTTTATCATTTATGATGTGTTACACAGCTGTGTTGTTTATCGCTGGACTTGTATTGCTTATGCAATCTGCTCTGGTTTATTGTCCTCAGGCATAATTTCTCAACTTCGAGATCAGGACCCCGTGTGAGGTCACTGGGTCAACAGAAAGAGATGAGAGGAAATTCAGTATTTTACTTATGCATTTTTGCTCAGGGCCATGAACGTTTTGGTACTTTTTGGCACTGCTATCAGCTACATTCGGCACCAGTTCAAAACCTTAGAGCTTCCAGATGTGTAAATGACAAATGTACTGATTGACGTATTTGAAACGGCGACATTATTTTTTTTATCTTTATGTCCCACAACATATTCCCATCGTGGGAAATGTGCGCTTTACATGTAAAATAACACCACTAAATTGCTATTTTTCTCACATACTGACAGTGGTGGAAAGTAACTAAGTACATTTACTCAAGTCCAATTTTGAGGTATTTGTGCTTTACATGAGTTCTTTCCATTTCCTGCTAATTTATACTTCTACTTCACTCTAATAAATGATGATCTCATGTGTTGATGTTAAAGGCTACCGAGCACATGAAGTAATGTAGTTGAAATAAGCCTCACATTTACCAGCTGTAACATTGAAGTGATGTACACATTAATGCATAACTAATTACAATCCAATGGTAAAATATGTGGTATTATCATATAAAACATTCTGCATAATAATGCAGAAAACTTTTACTTCTTGTTCTTTAAGTATATTTTTATGCTAATATGTTTGTACTTTCACTTAAGTTAAAAAATATCAGAGTACTGTGACTCTGTGATTTTGCAGCTTTTACTCAAATACATGTTTAGAGTAATTCTTACATCTCTGCATACTGAAAAGTAAATCGTCCTTATACAGTCCTATCAGAGCAACTGCAGCAGCCAGTTACTAAACTCATTCCCAACATGAATGCCAGCTGTTGCCTTTAAATGAGTAAATCATTCATGCACTTGGCACAGTGACATATAAGGAACACACACCTCTCTGTGTAGATCGCAGATTCAAGGACACCCATGACATAAACATTATGTACATTATAAACACAATTTATGAAACATTGCTCCTTTCATGTAGTGAAGCTTTTCCTTGGGCTTTGCAGAGAAAAACATCTAGTTTCCTTGTTAATATCTATCATCACTCTAGCTTGCGAATGAGTCATACTCCATCAGTGTTTTGAAGAGAACAGGAGCTCTTTGAAAAACAAAATACATTTGCATATCTTGATCACTTAAAATTAAGCCT
>JAPZDX010000012.1:9339162-9351040 GCA_029783625.1 Naso annulatus | reverse complement strand
ATATGGCATCAGCATCGCCTACAAAATTCAATATTGGTCTGGCCTTAAGCCTGCAGTATGACATATGCAAATTTCCACAATTCAAATTAAACGTGCATAAAAATCTATTTCCGCAAGCAGCACGGTTTCAACCACAGACAAAAAAAACACAACCTCTACATGAATTAACTGTGGGTGTAAATTTGCAGGGACCTGCTGATTCGATTCGTATTGCGATTCAGCAGAGACCAGCAGCCGGTTATCTTCAGCCAGCGTCAACTGTTCAGAATTGAGCTCTAGGTGATGGTGATTGAGATGCTGGCATGGATTTATTACGTAGCCAGAATATGTGTCTTGCCTTTACAATTTTTGCATCCTGCAGTGGTCAAGTCAAGTTCACAATCCACGCTGTAATATCCAAAATGAGTCCAAACTTTTGCTTTGAACTGCGAAGGGTGCTGCATGCACCCAGGAGTTGGCTGGGCTCATGTTGTATTCTTCTTCTTCGCTTGTTTTAAAGATACAGCAGCACTTGTACAAACTGGAAGCTCTGAATTGATTCGTCCAGGTCGCACCGATTCATGAATCGTTCGTGAGCAGAATTGGGATTCTGAATAAAATGATTTTGCAAAGAAGCAAAGCAATGACAGCAGAATATATCTGATATCTATTCTATTGATCGCGTTCCCCTCCTTTAGTTTGTTGTTTCCTTTGTCAGGACCGGCAAGCTTGTCAGTTTTGACCTACAGGTGATTAACAACAGCAGCACCTGCCCCTCACTTCCATTTTCCATAGGTCAGCAAGCTCAAGGTCTGCACTCCTGCTTCCTGTCAGTGTCTCTGTCTCTCTGCAGCTTCAGTGCTGATTAAAAACATGGGGCTGGGTCATTTCAAACCACTTTACAACACACCCACTGCTCTATTTTTGATTCTTCTCTCAACTCAAATACGACTGCAAAGCTGCAAAGTTCTGTCCTCCAGCATTATTTGTTAGATGAATCTGTAACATATTCTACCTGTAGGTGTAACATACTCTTTCTTTTAGCCTGTACTGCTCTGTAGTCAGTCAGCTGTCTTTTCTTTTTCCCTCTCCAGCGCTGTAACATATCTAAGCAGCATTTTTTTCTTCCTCCTGCTCGATAACATGGGGAAGAGGTACAGCACTGTTTAACGTGTTTGTTTGGTTGTGTCTTTTGGCTCTACAGTGTCAAGAAGCGATGATGCATCATTTACAGCGAGCCCAGAAAAGGTCAGACCTGCTTCCCAGAGTGCTGCTGCTTGGATGTCATGGTGGCAGGTGTTTAGACTGCGGGTTTTCTCAGCCTCTGTTGACACTCTGCTTTGAGCAGCGCTTTAGATTTTGCCTGAGAAAGAGGAAGCCGCAGCCAATGATCATATTTTATTGAACACACTGTATGTGCCATATTTTCTCCTCGCCCTTTTTCCTGGAGATTCTCATTCAACGACATGTACTTTTCCCCCACTTTTTCAATATTTATTTTTGTCTTCCTCTTTCTTTGCCTGTTTTTTTTTCTTCTCAGCAAAGCAAGAGAACATCAGAAGGAGGACTGAGATATGCATCAAAGAGAATCTGTGAGTCTGAGAAATGCAGAACCACCACAGGAGACACCAAATAAAGACATTAAAAAGCAACAATGTGGATGTAAAAACAACCTTCCACGACCACCAGAATCATTAACTGTCTGTGGCCTTTGAAGATTACATCTTTTCAGACTTTCTGCCTCACTTGGGAGTGTGACTCAAATAAAGCTCCGCATCTCTCTCATCACTAACTGGCTCATTATTATCCAGTAAAAAGGATAATGTAGATAATTGAAAGAGTTTATAGTTGAAAGAGTATTTCTCTGTTGTGTGTAAAACTTGGCAACATGATTTTAAAATGAACTGCTCTGTTTATTACACATAAAACGCTTTTCACATTAAATAAAATCCCCATCCAATTAGTCATTCCACTGCATCTCCTGTTGACTATTGAAAATCAATGTTTACCACTGCAATAATAAAGTTCATCCACCGGTATTATCTCTGAAAATCAATCACCATTGATCTGCCTTAGAATTTTTACACCAGGCACAAAAAAAAAGCATGTTATGTTTGATTTTGGACTCATTAACTGACCATTTCACCACACTTAGCTTCTCACACTGTGGAGACTGACGGAAATACAAAAACAGCTCAGCTCTTAAAAAGGAGCAAATGTGCCAGCAGTTGTAGTAGGATAACATGGGCAGGAATAAGATTCCAAGCATCACCAAACAAAACCGAAAGGAATGAAGTAAATAAAAAAAAGACAACAAACAGAAAATAAGGCAATTAGAAGCAAGACAGCATGTCCTTGGGCGGCAGCAGAGTGTTTAGTATTTCTAGGCAGCATTATCTCCAACACAGGCCGCTTTCAGCAATTCAAACACAACTATGTTCCTGAGCAGAGACCCGTCGAGCAGAGTGCGCCTGTTGCTGCGTTTGTGCTCCATCGACAGAGGAGCTCAAGGCTGAAGACTAAACAAGCAGGCGCCCCAGAGTTGCACCATGTTCATAAGCAGCTCGCACAGATACAGTGACAGCTCTGCAAAATGTGAGTAATGGACCCTTATTTAGACGAGGCTGCCCTTGTACTGCATTAGTGCCAGAGGAGATAAAAAGCTGCAGGTTAACAAGAGCTCAGTGTTGGACACAAGCTGGCCTGCTAACCCTGGACAGAACGGCATGTGATGGATGGATCAACACTGTGCTGATAGTTTCTTGTGCAGTGCTGTCGGTAAATTAGGCAGCAGGTGTTGTTGGTTAAGCTCCAGTTGGGTAAGGTGTGTCTGCATGCATGTTTGTGTGTGTATTTATGTGTGTGTGAGAGAGAGATATGAGAGAGACAAGCAGTAAAATCAGCAGCTGTGGCTTGATTAAAAAAACAAGAAAACATTGAGTGTTCTCTATCCACTTGATTTTATTAATAAAACATAATCATACAAACAATAGTGTGCAGTGTGTGTTGTTGCAGAAGGCTTTTGAAAGACTAGAGGTTTGGGGGTTTGTGTGTGCGTGCAACTAAAAGAGAAGAAACCCCCAGCAGCCCCTGAACCTGTCCGACTGTGAGAGTCTAATTTATCATGCAGAGGCAGCAGCTGCAGCTCTTCCCACTTTCCTCTGACACACACACACACACAAACACACACACACACACACACACAGACACTCATAAGATAAAATATAAACAAAAACATTCCTGTTTTAATTTTCAGGAGCATTTCTAAAAAGAAAACAAGCATAACATCATTCTTAAATTTGCCTCATTTTTCAACCGTGTCACCCTTCTGAATCTTATGCACTTTTATTGCATTTTGAATTTTACAGTTAATTTGACAAGACACTAGAAATAATTCTAGGGCTTATGACAGGATTAGCTGATAACTGTATTAATTTGGTGGACACAGCACAGACTTCTCACAGTGAAGCATGATGAGTAAAGGAGTCGATCCACTCACATCATGAAAGATAGTTAGCCCCTGTCCAGCGGTGTGCAGCGGCGGCTGCTGCTGCTGCTGCTGCTGCTGAGCCCGAAGGTGCTTCTGTTTGGCCGACTGCAGGCACATAGTGATCATCTCCGTACAAGCCAGCATCTCTGAGACGATTCGAGACACACCGTGATCACTCAAACTGTTGACGGGGGAAAAGCTGAAGTAAAGTAACGTTCGGAGTCTGGAGGGGAGGCAGGCTGCAGGCGCGACGGATATCTAGTGAAGCAAAAGCAGGCGGGGACTCGGAGATGCTCTGCAACTTTGTGGTGCGCCGCTGAGCGGAGAAGCCAGCCTCCCTCTCGCTGGAGCCGCTGTGATTGGCTCGTTTATCTGCGCCGTGCATCAACCTCATCAGGACCAAAAGCTCCTGAGCCGATGATAGCTTTTAGTGAAGGATTTTGTAAAAAGGCACGAACCAGAAGTTAACCTAAATGTCATGCAAACGTGCGAATCAGAACTGCTCTATAACCGAGTGTGATGCACGCAAGGACGCATCGTTTATCAGCTCTTGGGTCACTTAACTTACACAAATAAAGATGCACTGGTCGCCTTTCATGCATTTTAGTTTAATGCCTAATTTAGACTTTGCAGTCAGCCTAAAATCAGAATTGAACCTAACGTTTAATGGTGTTATTATTATTATTATTATTATTATTATTATTATTATTATTATTATTATTTAATGTTAATGATGATGAATTGTGTAGATGCCAGTTTTGAGCTGTAGAATTCCACCAGAGCAACTTTTAACAGACACTGCCATCTGCTGGATGTTGGAAGTCATTGTTTTAACTTAAAAAAAAAAACAAAAAAAAACAAAACAACAACAAAAAAACCCTTTGTTTTTAGGCTATAGGCCGATTCCATTACATCAGCAAACTTATAAACTTATTTCACGCAGTGTTTCTGTAACAACTGAACTGAAGCTGAAGCCTTTCAACTAAGAGCCATGGGACCCAACAAGAAATAGTCTGTCAATGGTCTGGAGTAATTTTAAGAAAGAAAATCATATCCTGGACAATCAGATACTTAAATGACATATTTTATTATATTATTTGTTTTGATTTTAGACGGTTTAAAATCAGCATCATAAACGAGAGACTGGAGTTAGAGGCGGAGCGCAGAAAGTCCGGAGCGCCCCTTTAAACTTTTCTCTTCCTGTACTTGACTCAGTTTCGCTTTCCGTTCTTGTTGTCAGCGACAGAGTGGTGAGACAGAGCTGGCAGCAGAAGCGAGCAGGTTAGGTTTTCACGTAGCCGTGAATTTGTTCCCACAGCTGTAACTTTCAACAGTCCTCAGCATTAAGTTGGACTGCAGGAAGAGTCGGTTTGTTAGATGCGGACTGGAGCGTGACAGCGCGACCTGACAAGGTTGGTTGTAAACTTTGACTTGTAGACGGTCTGTTGCGCAATAACCGCTGTTCGTGTGACACACATTTTGGATTTTGTGTCGTTTCAGGTGTAGCCCCCATTATGGCTTCTAAAGTTGCACCGACAGTCAAACTGACAGAGGGTGAGCGAGCGATCCAGCGCGGTTTCGATTTTCTCATAAGTGATCTTACAAAATTCCAAGTAACATTCCTTCTCCCAACCCACATTCATTTAACTGACTTGTGTCCCAGTGAACATGAAGCTTTTTTTATCGCTTTTGTTGCTGTTTAACATTGAATTCTATCTTAAGTGTTTCATTGATAATGAAAGTGAGTCATTAGTTTGGTTCGTCACGTGAGTTCATGGAATTGTGTTGTATGGATGTGTTTCCCTGCTCCCTGTGCAGCCGAGGAACTGGCCCAGGCTCTGAGTGAAGCCCTCAGCAGCGGAGACGGACCGGAAGCGGTCAAACTGTGCAAGAGACTGGCGGAGCTCTCCGTCCCCGTGTCCGTGAGCATCAAACCGCAGGCCTACCCTCAGGACTCCGTCAGGTGGGGACAAACACGTCTACACAGCACGTCTCTGTGTGAGACTTCCTCATTTTAGACAGTTCATGCCAAACTGTTTTTAATTTGAGTGAATGAGTGAGTGAGGTCGGTTTTCAGCTGGGAAAAAAACACAATACAAGCCTCAACAGAAAGACTCAACATGAACAACCACAGTGTGTGCACGCATGCACTCTTATCTGTGTGGTTGAAAGAGCTCTGATGAATTATTATATTGTCATTATACAATAAAAAAAAAATTAAGAGGGGGCTGGTTCTGCTGTTTCCTTTCTGATATGCTGTGGGTTGGAGTGGAGGATGGCCAGTCAGATAAATACATCCCAGTCACTGTGGTGGTCTCCTCTTACATGACGGTTGCACAACTCAAAGAGAAGGTACGGATGTTTCAGCAAATATTTAAAGCCTTTTTATGATCTTACTTTTATATCCGTAATTTCTCATCAACTTGCAAAACCACATTTGTGATATAAACCATAAACACTGAACTAAGCCGTGTCCTGTTAAATCTGACCTTTTATTGTGTCATCGCTGTTTCCTTTTTGTGATCAAACAACTTTTTAATTCGGTAGAAGATCTTTTGTTCTCTGCTTGTGTTTGAAGGTTTCTAATTTTAATGCCATTTTTTATTTAAAAAATGTAAAATATGCTACCAATCTGTCATGTATAGGTTTCCCGTGTGGCTTTATTTACATGTAGCCTACAGCACATACATGCTTTTTATCATCACTGTCATGATTTTTAGGGTTGTTCTGTTATCAGTACCATTACAAGGAAATGCCTGTGATACAACTTAAAATGCTGCATCGGGTATCCGCGAGTACACTATGCACCAATCAGATTCCACTTGGAGTATTTGTGGCAAACAGCATTCTGTACACCTGTATGTTTAAAGCACATGTAACCAGTATCCATAAACAGAATCAGCTGGTCGGATCAGATGATACACAAAGTTTAGGTATTATAATGGATTTCAAAAAGGAAAAAAAATATGTATATAAGATATCAGAACATCTCTAACAAGGTCTGATCTTTCTTTTCATTCAGTCCAAATAAATGTTGAATTTTGAAATATTGTTTACAGATATGTATGTCTTCATGTAATTTTATGTCCGCAGATCAGCCATGACTTCGGCTTTCACCCCTTGCTGCAGCGCTGGGTGATCGGAAAGCGGCTGGCTCAGGACCGGGACACGTTGTACAGCCACGGCATCCGTAAGAACGGAGACCAGGCTTTCCTGTTTATCCTCTCTGCTAGCGAGGCTAATCTCACACGACAGCAACACAAGCTGGATGAAGAGCAACAACGCTTAGACAGTCAGTAACAACACACACATCCACAAACAGTTCAGTGCTACAAATAACTCTTATTTCCTTTCTTCATTTTGTAAATAAATTTTACATCAGCGATATATTTTAATTATATCAACATTTTAATTTAGTAAATTTAAAAACTTGAGTTTTTCCCCCCCTAGAATGCAAAATGCATGTTTTGGTTAATTTCCTACATGGAAGAATTTTTTGTGGCCTAGGCTGCAGCCCACCTTCAAAACCACAGTTGTCCACCAGGGGACACACATTTGGGATTAATACTAACATTAAAGGCAAATTGGTCCAGCGTTTACTATCTTACAGTGTTTGCTGTGTGACAGGGACAGTTCTTTGCTGTACTTAAATTATACTGAGATTCAATACCTGACTTAGTCGAATGGAATGATGATCTATTCTCAGACATCCTGGAGTCGATGCAGCTTTTGCCCAGGGGCTTGGGTGGAGGTGGTGGTGAGAAGATAGCCCCTCCCCCAGAGGCTCAAGACACTCCTCCTGCTCTGCCTCCCAAACCTCAGGTAAGAATACAAAGTATTTATTACGCAGTACGTCTGTGGTGTTACTGTAGGTGTGCGCATGGAACAAAAATATGCATGTCTGTGTTTGTGTGCAGCTGGGCTGGGCCTGCGGCCTGTGTACGTATTTGAACAAACCAACGCGTCCTGGCTGTGAGATGTGCGGAGAGGAACGGCCAGAAGATTACAAGGTGCCGAATCTCTACGAGCCAGACCAGCAGGAGATTCAGCGAATTCAGCAGGAAGAGCTGGCCACGTTGCAGTATGCACAGGTAATCAGGATGCCTGAAATTCTTGAAGCGTGAAGATAGAATTTATATTTTGATAGAACCCAGGTCACCCAGAGCCATTAATAGCCTATGTGGCTGTTGTGTGGTCACTAACCAGCAATAGTCCTGCAACACAGTGCAGCTGGCAGCTGGAGTCATCGTTATTTTTTTAACATTTACACAGTGTGGCCCCATTTTTAGGTATTTCGGTATCATTGATTCTAAATTCAGTACAACTCTGCCCTAAATTCAACCTTTGCAATGTTTCATAATATTTAGTGTTTGTTGGGATGTTTAACTTCAATTCTGTGTGTTATTATCAAGGTCATACTTAAATCTGGTGTTGTACAGGAATGAGAGCTTCCATTATCGGTTAAAATATTCAATCCTGATTAATTGCATGATTGTCCATAATTACCTTGTGATTAAATAAACTGATTTTTTTCATTTATGAGAAAACCCTGCTGCATGTTCTCATTTTAGAGAGCACAAAACTGAAACTTGATCTGTGGTGATCTAAGTGCTCTTAATGTTCATCCTGGCACTGTTGTACAGAAGAGGGCGTCCATTATTTAAAGTGAAACTGTTTATGATGGATTAAAAATGCAGAAACAACAGATGACACTGCAAAACAAAATTGATTCAAATATGGTGAGTAAAATGAAACATCACCGCAAAGTAAAGCCCATAAAAACTTTGTGGATGCTCATGTAAGCTGTTCTAGCTCCATTTTTAGGACTCTTCTGTTTCAGCCATCAATTGTGACAATTTGTAATGAGTCTCTGTACTGGGATTGACATCACCCCACTTTGACTGATGAAGGCTCAGCAGGAAGAACGAGAGAGAAACTACCTGAATTTGTTAGCGACGGACGATCAAAACCTTATCACCAACACCACAGAGGTAGACTGTCCCATCTGCTTCTCCACCCTGCCGCCAGGAGAGGGCATCGTGCTCCGGGAGTGTCTGCACAGCTTCTGCAGGTCTGAAACAGTCACAAATTGATTTGCACACACATACCATCATCTATAAAATGTGCTTAGGATCGTATTTTATCCATGTTTATATTTATGTTTTTCTCATGTTTATTGTCGTTCAGGGAGTGTCTAAAGGGGACGATACAAAACTGCCGAGATGCAGAGGTGTCCTGTCCTGACAACTGTGAGAGCAAGCTGCTGGACCGAGAGATCAAAGAGGTAAGGGTAAAACTGGAGAAACACAACTTGTTGGACAGCATACAACAAAAATATTAATTATAATTCAAAATGTTATGTGATATGTCTGAAACCAGATATTCTTTTATTTATTTATTTTTTTTTGGGGGGGGGGGATGCTTACGCGAAAAACATTGGAAATTAAAAGCTTAGCTATTTGTAATGTAAGTCTAATGTAATATAATGTTTTACTGCGTGTCTGTATGTCTGTGCAGCTTCATTAGACAAATAAAATAAACAAAGATTTCCCATTTCTCTTTAATCCTGCCTTAAAAATGTGACAAAAAAGTGGAATAGGAGTTAAGTAAGACAACAGGCGAGTCCTTTTTCTGTCATCCATAGGGAAACGTGACATAAAAGCACGTGTTTGTCTTAATTATCAAAAATACAATTTGAGAGAAATTGAAGGATTTCACCTCTCATGTTGTTGACCTTTAGAAAACAGCAGATCAGTCAGTGAGAGTGGGGATGAACTTATAGTAATAAAGCTGTACGCACTTAGTCAGATGTCAAATCCAGACATTTTAAAGTAATTTTTCTAAACTCCTCCTGAGAAGAAATAACCTGAAGAACCTCTGACAGAAAGCAAGAAACACATTCTTTATTTTTCCATAAAGATAACAGCTCTACAGTGCATCTAATTCTCTTTCTCCTCCTTGTGTTATCTCTGTATGATCCTGCCTTCAGCTGCTCACAGAAGAGGAGCACCAGCGCTTCCTAGAGTTGCGTCTGATCATCGCGGAAAGCCGCTCCGAGCACAGCTTCCACTGTCAGACTCCAAACTGTCGAGGCTGGTGCATCTATGAGGATGAAGTCGACGAGTTTAACTGTGAACTCTGCAATGAAACCAACTGCATTCTCTGCAGGGTAGTTTTTTTTACATTCACCATATGAACTGACCAAGTTTTTTTTTACTACATTGTTATCGTAGAAGCACCAAACGTAAAGGAAGTTGTGTTTGTGTGTGTGTTTGCAGGCCATCCACAACGGCATGAATTGCAAGGACTACCAGGATGACCTCCGTATCCGGGCAGAGAATGACCAGGCGGCTCAGCAAACTAAACAGATGCTTGAGGTATGTCAGCCTCACAGTTGTGTGTTAACTGTGTACAGGGGCGGACTCCTGATCCAGCTGCAGTCTTTTTGACAGTTCACAGTTGTGTTGTCGTTAGAGCTCGCAGATCAGTGTCTTTTGAGATATATGTTCACTAGCAGTAACGTCAGTGCCACAAAAAAACTGAAAATAAGACCACTTCCTTTGCAGCATCACAGTTTTGCACCAGTGCAACACTAAGCACACATCAAACCAGTGTGGGAAATTCTGAAGGGTTTTAAATGTAGCTGAGTGTTTCGGTAAACTACAACTACAACACTGATAAGTTGATTTACAGTCATTAATTAAAATAAGCTGTGTATTTTGATCTTGTCCAATATCCTGTAAATATTTTCTATGTATTATGAGTAGAAACAGATATTTGTACTGGAGTGTGTACTGGATTACCTCTATGTACAAACTGGGAGGGCTGGAGGAGAGTTTGTTTTCATTTGTATTCATATTAAAGCTGAGGTAGGCAGTTTATCTTTGGTGTGATTGCACAAACATTTCATAATAAGCTTTCAGCATATTGTAATTCAGGTGGTCTGAAAGAACCCTACACTTCTGCGCCTCTCCGTGGCTCTCTAGTCAGACCTTCACAGGGTATTTTAACTCAATCAAGGGAAATTTCATAGAGCACGTCTACCTATTTGCTGCTCCACGCTGCGCTTCTTAGTGACAGGTGACGTCACTACGAGCTGATCGGCCATTGCAACAAGAGACATGCGTTACGCTCTAAAACTGGCGTCTGCCGACAATAGTGTCTGCAGGCGACACTGTCAGCTCGCTAGAGTCTCGTTGTGAATCTTTGGTGAAAACTTGCTTTAAAAGAGACACACGACAAAAGTGATAAAACACGCGCCGGAGCAAAAACAGGGGAGGTGAGGGTGCAGCGGAGTTGCCTCTTAAGGAGTCTCGTGCTGCACCTAGCTTGATTTCCAAATGTTGCCTACCACACCCTTAAGTGCCCTATAATCATTTGAGGCATATTTTCCAACATTGAAGGCTTACTGTCTTCACTTATTGTGCTATACAGGTCACTTAAATTCCTACTTCTGTTCACAAAATATTTTTTTTAAGCTCAGAAAGTGACTCTGGCTTAGTTAGTTGTATAATTACATTTTAATGCCCATTTTAACATGTTAATGGGTCGAGCGAAACATCAAGCTCTCTGTTCTTACCTCAGACTGATTCCTTCACTTTGGTCGGTGCTTTACAGTAACAGGGCTAACTTAAAAAATAGAAAGTGTCCAAAGCAATCTAAGATCAGTATTTGTTTTATTAGGTGGATGAGCATTTACCAACTTTTTAAATTTGCTGTTCTGTGTCCTCTGTAAAATCACCATCACATGTCTTGAATTGCATATTTATTAGTACTTCACTGTTGATTGGCTGGACAGTTGCATCTCCCTCTGTGGTACTTCTCTTTGCATTTTACTTGGTTTCTCTGTATTTCAAACAGAGCATGCTACAGAATGGGGAGGCCATGAAGTGTCCCCGGTGTGACATCGTTGTCCAGAAAAAAGATGGCTGTGATTGGATCTGCTGTTTGATGTGCAAGACAGAAATCTGCTGGGTCACCAAACAAGCTCGCTGGGGCCCGAATGTAAAAACATTTGCGTAAACAGTGTTGGTTTTCAGAAGAGTTTGCCCATGTGTCTGAGTTGTTTATTTGACTTCTTCTTTGGTTGTATTTTACAGGGCCGGGGCGACATTTCTGGGGGCTGTAAATGCCGAGTGAACAATCAGCCTTGCCACCCCAACTGCCAAAACTGCCACTGAGGCCATCATGCTAATGGAGACTCTTGCAGCTGCAAGTACATGCACTGTCTGCAGAAAGGCGGACCTCAGATGAAGCTAACGCTGATAGCTTAGCGCTGGTTACATTCCTCTCTTTTTTTGATTTATTTTATGTAACTTTTTGCGTCTTTTTTTTTTTTTAAATGATGCAGCCACCGCAAATGCTACAAACAAGCCATACAGATTGCCAGTTAAATCTTCTACATCTCCG
>JAPZDX010000012.1:9321884-9339045 GCA_029783625.1 Naso annulatus | reverse complement strand
ATCTACAGGCAGAGGAGCAGTTTCAGTGACAGGCTGCTATCACTGTCCTGCTCCACCGACAGACTGAGGAAATCGTTTCTCCCTCACGCCATGCGGCTTTTCAACTCCACCGGGAGGAGATAACTCTGGAGAGGCTGTGTTGTGCTTATCACACACTGCACACAAAGCACTTTTAAACTTTTACTTATTTAATAGTATCTATGCTTTTAAAATGGCTATTTTTTGCTTTTAAAATTGCTATTTTTTTCTGATCTTTTTATCTTAAATTTGTGGATACTGCTGGAAAATGTGAATTTCCCTCGGGATGAATAAAGTATCTATCTATCTATCTATCTATCTATCTATTTTGGAAAAAAATGGACAGGGTTTATGTAACCTGTGTGGCCGATATTGACAAAGGACAACGACATGTAGAAACACTGGTATGGTCATTTAAAATACAGGCTGCATCTGAGATTAAAAAGCCAATGTAGCATTTAAAAAGACTGAAATGTGAAATTGTGCCGTTTCTCTCTGATTTCTACGTGATTTAAACAAAAAACAACAACAAAAAAAACCCTGTATGAGAATCTTGAGAATCAGAAAACAGACAGAAAACTGTCCTTGCTGCTTTAGCTTTAAGCTAATCAGTGCTTTAAGTGTACTTTGCTGTCAAATGTATAAAATGTACGGCAACACTTTATTTGGACAGTCCGCCTACACATAGTTTAGAGAATATTTATAACATTTCAACATCAGTTGACACTCAACAATGTGACTGTTTCACCTATAACCGCAACAGGAATCCCAATTTGTTAACTAATTCATTAATATTTGTTGAACATTCTGAAAATATTCAACAGTTAACCAACTAATACGTTGTTGGAATGTCACAAATACTCTAGACTATCCAAATAAAGTGTAACCAAATGTTCATATAAATTACTTTTCCACACTGATGTATAACTGTGTCCATACAAATACATGGAACATTTTCACTCTAGTTTATTAGCATTCTCTTGTACAACTTTACATTAGTATGACAGATTCATTATGACAAAATAAACATGAAAGGCAGATAAATCATTTAGTGCAAAAATAAAATGAATGAAAACTGGAGTGCAGGTACACGGCGTATTACAATACTGTTAAACAGCTGTACTCTCAGGCACCTCAGCATCTTCGCACATGTCCCAGGTCGCCTTCATTTTGTAGATCCCTTTACAGCTAAATTGGTGGATACATATGAAGGCAACAAACCAATCAACTAAAATACTGGAATGGGAAGCCTAAGCATTCAGACACTCATAAAAACAAAAAAAAACTTTTCTAAACGAGTCTCTGAACTGAAGTGAGATGTTTACTCAGACTAGTTGTTGTGCTGTACAATGTATATGACTTCAAACTTCACTAATTGAGAAGATTTCTGTTAAACAAAATACATTTTGAAGATAACAGACACCCTAAATTCACTACCCTAGAATGAAGTGCTCCGACAAACTATTTGCTATATTTTCTTGCAATAAGACACAGCTATTACGGTGAGTGCCAAACCACTGAAATCTTAGCAAACCCATATTTGTTACAATGTGTGACTGATTAAAAAATGGCTGGAACATTGAAGTGAGCTGGACTGCCCTGAAATGTGAACGTTGCACTCAAAATAATCCAACATAATTAATGGCATGTGTTCCAATAAAGCTAAAGTTGTGTTTAATAAAGCATGGGATAGCATTATTTTGAAGGCTCACGCACTTTTTCTAACAGGAGCACCTTGACAGTCAGAGTAAGCAATTTGATAACTTATTTTAAATGTACCCACACAAGGATGATGGTACTCACTTCATCTTACTTGCTGTTCATCCCAGCTTTGATTTTCTTTGTTCCCCAGGCATTGAGTGAGTAGGCTGCTGAACTATAAAGAGAGATTTTTATCATCTACTCCAGAGAAATTGACACAGAACACACCCTATTTATTTAAGGCCATGAAACACAGACACATTTTTAAAGATGTGCAACCAACTGGAGTCAGAAATTAGAAAAGCTCAGGGAAAACAACTCTGATATGACAGTTTTCCTGACTTTGTCGACTATGACAGCTGTACTCCATTCTGGGGCCAAATCCTCAGATTGAAGTTTGAAATACGCTGCATTACATTTACCTTGACTACACCAACACCATTTTGTTTAAAACTCTGTACAGATAAGTTGACTTTTAACATAAGTCAAAATTAAAATGTGTAGTCAAAACATAATCAAAAGGTGACCTTAAAAAGTGCCAGTGTGTCATGACCCTATCTTTATACAGTTGCTTGCATACCTATAAATTAAAAATTAGTAAATTGTACAAAGAGAGGACTCTACCAGTCCTCTTTTTGGTCTCAGTCCATGTATCAAATACACAACAAATGGGTTATGACCACACACGCGCATACACATTCACACACATTCATACACTCTCTCAAACATTCACTCCAGCTCTCTTAATTGGCAGCATTTTCAAGTGTAGTGAATTTACCAAGCTTTCAGCACAAATCTCTGTGAGCGCAACTCAATATCATCATATTCTAATACCAAATATAAATTAACGTTAAAGACGACACCATCAGTTATAGTCCTTGGAAATACAGTCTCTCTATTGCAACAGGATGGATCCTTCAGTTCAGAGCACCAGCAGGTTTTGCTGTTAAAGAGGTGCACTCTCATTAGGAGTCATAAAAAGGACCCCACGTAGGATGTAACATCCTCAGGGGCGAAAGCGGAGCTTAGACTGGTTTAGTTTAGAGAATACTGCACACTCCAGACAGTGTTATCTACAGTTTAATTAAGTACTTAAAGGGTTCATGGAAACAGACCCACCAGCCAGAGTCAGTCAAGGACAGGTAAGTTAGAGCATGGGGGAAAATAGATGAGGTTCAAGGAAACAAGTCCAGTTTCGGAGCCCACTCAAGGGCGGTGTTGACCACAGCCAGTGCTGCAGCTCCTAAAGCCACGGTCAGACCCATGACTGCCAGTCGAACAAACCGCCGCGCTGCTGAAGGTTGAGCTACTACTGAGCTCGCGGTCGAGTTCTCCAGCGCAGCCTGTTTCTGTCTGCGTCGTCGACGGAGAACAGAGTCCGGTCGCTGTTGAGTAGATGCCAGGTCAAAGTCCTTGAAGGTAGAGGTTGCCATGCTGAGGGGAAAAATGAAGAGACAGACAGAAAAAGAAAATGATAATGTAAAAAGGTTGAAGAGCTTGAGCTGTCAGCGAATTTGCCACTGTCCCAGAACTGTCCCAAAAAGACAATTTTAACCATGCTTCTTTTTCCTTTACACAAAAAACCCAAGTCTTTCTTTGGGTTTAGCTTCCAGTGTTATTAGCGCTGGTAAAAAAAATAGTGTGTGTCCTCAGTCGAAAGTGAGTTGGATGTTACTGGGTCCTTTGACATTTCAACAAATACATTTCAGAATCTTCATTTTTTTAAATGTTCAGTCTCATACTGAGTGCAAGTCAGCTGGTAACCATAGCAACAGCAGGAGAGGACATAGACAGAACACAGTTAGTTAGTGACTGTGGTAAAATAACAATAGCCAGAGTGTGAATGTACCAGTTAAAGTTAGGTACCTTTCATGTGAGACAGCCTCTCTAGCCAGTTCAGAGGGAGGAAACTGGACAAAGAGGTCTCCTGCTCGGCTGATGAGTGTTTCATATGGCAGATCCTGGGGAATCTGAGACAGCAGATGATGAACCATGGCCATGTCGCATTCACACTCCAGCACCTCCTCCTGTCTGTACAGTACAATCTGTAACACAAGTACAAGTAAAACAGGCAGATTTGTTATTAACCACTGACAATTTAGTAGGCTACTATCCATCAGGGACAGAAGACCTTAAGAGTGCCATGACAAAGGTGATAAGGTAAGCTAAACTTGATTTGTTGTTAAGGTTCTATACAGCAACTGTGACATCATTGTATGTGAATGGACCAATCAAACAGCCTTGGCTAGTACAAGGTTAAAATTACTCAAATAACAACACTTTATCACATGGCTTTGTTGAATACTCCATTCTGATTGGTCAGTGGCAGCATTTTAAGGTCTGTTATTTCTGTATAGCAGACCATTGCTATCAATAACAGACTGCAGCGTTGTTAGGGATGCCGTTTTGACCTGCTTCATCCATGGGGTCAGGAGGTTCATGTCCTGTCATATCAATCCACGGAAAGAAGTCCGGTGTCTGTGTGTTTATCTTTCGTTCACTGTGTTTTGTGAAAAGGTGAAGCGACAGGCTAAGGATGGCATGTGTTTAATGCAATAATCAATGTCACTGTTTCAGGCACGTCTGCTGGTTGGGGAGTTAATTCTTTGAGGATACAGCTTGTAGTCATCTGTTGTAAGAGAAGCAAGCATGGCTCCTTTAAAAGAGAGTGGCAGAGCAAAAGTGAGAGAGGGATGAGTTTTGTGTGTGTGCAGCCAATGGAAGAGAGCAGGCAGTTAGCAGTTAGTTTAGCAGTAAGCAGTACTTTCTCTGAGCTGTGCCAGCTTAAACTGCAAGTAAATAAAGACCAGAGCCTCTCAAAACCAAGGTGGAATCTCCCATGTCCTGTTTGACTTCTGCTGGTAAAGTGAAGCAGAAACTATTTTGTCCCTGTTTCCCAACCATGGTTCGGATCCAAAACAGGAAACAGCTAACGTTAACACTATGTTGCTATGCAAGCTGTTCCAACTGTAGAATCGAAAGGACTGTTTTTTTTTAGCGGGAGAAATAAGATCATTTTTAAATCAATAAAATAACATTTAAATCAATATTATGGGTCATGTTATTGATTTCTTTAAAAAGCCATATAATAAGCAGGATAATGTCCAGCAAGCCGGTCATTATTGCGAAAGAGCCCCGACAGGGTGATGTAGGACGACGCGAAGCGGAGGGGCAGACATTATCCCTTATATCTACCTTTAACCATAAATGGTTATGGTGTCATCATATTCTAGCCACCTAGACTATGTCTTAATACAAATGTCACAATGGGGCATAATAGAGCTGTCACTTTAAAAAAAAAAAAAAAAAAAAGTTCAAACAAATTTAAAATGTCCCAAACTTTGTTTGGATGAATTCGACCCCCTCATGGTCCACTTGCTCCTTAAATTTTCCTTACTTTATGAACTTCAGAGCCTGCAGCTGTATTAACAGCCATAACTATATTATTCACGGTGAAAATCAAAGTGTCACAGTGCTACAGCATGCATGACAGGCAACCTAGAAGGCAGTGACTATTCTATTTTTAATAACTTATAATTAAATGTTGCTTTTGCTCATTCCGTGTTTACTTATTTGTTGGTAACCCTAACCTCAGTGTGTTGTGTGTGTATGAGAAGGGGGGAGAGATGAAATAGAAAGTAAACGTGTGTGACAGCGCTGAGCTCACAGGTTCATCTTACCTAATAACGTTACCATGTGAGTTTTATGCCAAATGAATGCTTCTCTTGCTGTCATTCCTTTTAAAAATGGTCCATTAAAAGTTTTGTTTTAACATGCTCACTGTAGACTGTAAAGAGACCTGGGCTGGGAGGGAAGGGCGCCTCTTAAATCACTATGTGATGATGGTCGGCTCAGTGGACGATGCACTTATAGAGAGACTGCAGCTTGCATTTCGAGCAGGTCATTACAGCTCAAATATGAACTTTTCAACCCATGTTCAAACAAACATCTGAATTCCAGATAAAAAGTTACAGCATAAGAATAATAAAAGGAGTCAAAATCAAAAAAGTAGTCCCTCTGAACTGCAAACTAGGAGTGCTGAGAGTACAGGACACTCACCACAGCAGCAAAGTAGATGGGCATCAGTGGATGGCAGGCCAAGAAGAAGTCATACAACCGGACAACATGGCGAAAGTCTGACAGGACGTGGCCAAACCAGGTGATCAGCCAGCTGAGAGCGAACACTGTGCCCACCTCAGCCCTAAGCATCACAAACAGAAACACATGACAGAGATCAGCTTTCTTTGGCACATTAAACTGCTGTGCACTCGTGCTTGAATTCAGAGTTAATATAAAGCACCAGAAATGATTAAGAATGAGACTTATGCCATGTGATGTGGAACTAAAAGACACAGAGGACAACAGTCATATTAGTCCTTCAAGCGGACGACCTCATGACCTCTGTGGTTAAGAAGTAACTTGCGCTGTTGCAATACAATTGGTGTGCTGTAATTGCACACTTATCCCTCTTTTTTTTTCACTTTTGATTTGAGCACACCAAGTTTCAACATTGACCTTAGTTACTTTAAAACACTAAGCAACAGCTTATCTGATACAACACAGTCTACAGTGGAATTTCTCTTTGAATATTGCCAATGATCACAGAATCACTGCTGCAGGGCTCTTTATGAAGAAACAATCATGTCAGTTATAACTTTGATATTAAACGCTAGATGTCTTAACTTTGCATTATTCTTTAAGTAACGTTATCTTGTTAAGCCCATAATGTCTGAAACAGACAGTAAAACCCCTGCTGTCCTCTTGACAGACATGGCAGAATACATATAGAACAATGGGGTTTCAGACAGAGAAAAATTTGACACACTGGTTAAAGATAATGTAGACAGCAGACACTAATGAAAACAATTGTTAGAGCAGATATAAACTGTATTGTATTTCACAACTGTGTTGAGTATGAAGCTTTTTTAATATTTTGAAGGTCCAGCCTTAATTACAGCCGCCTTACCTTGCACACTAAGTTCCTTCTGCTTTTGAAGTGAGTATGGATTTTTAACTTTTCTTGTCAGTTTCATGACTTATGGGTAGCCTCTAATTGTACAAGAGTTTCACTTTCATGAATTTATTTCTCTCTTTTAGCAGTAGCATAAGGAGACTACAAACAGCATTTTGTTGTACATTCTTGTAGTGTAAAGAGAAAATTTTGTGGATCATGAAAATAACATGATTTGGCCTGTCATTACTAAAACAGCAGAGTCTTACTGTTGCATGAAGTCATGCACCTCAGGGTTGACCCTATCAATGATGGGCATCAAATAATTAAGAATGTGTTTTGTGTTGTCCATGGTAGGATCCATGAAGTCCCTAAGAGAGGAAAAAAAAAAGAGAGATTTTTTTGAGCGCACAAAAGATTATTGTCTAAGGAAGTAAAGGAGGGAGACAGAAAGGGACAAGATACTTTTTATCATGACATGTGGACACATAACAGAGAAAGTAAAACAGAGAAAACAGTAGAGTGAAAAGCTACAGCAAGGAGTACCTGAGATGATGTGTGGAGAGCTTTTCCACAAGAGCAGTTGCTAGACGCTCTTCCAGGACCAATAAGAAGGTGACAACAATGTCATGGTATCCTTGGTAGTAGTGCAGCTGGGGATTACGCTTCAGAACGCAGAGGATGATGTCAATAAGCTCTTCCTGGAGGCCTTCCCTCTGCTCATCCGGCATACCTGTACAAGCCCACCCAAAATGAAATTCAGTTCCTAATTTATATGTCTTTGGGTGTGCCACTACCTGACAAAATATGACACGTCAGAGGTGCAGTCACAAAATATTAATTCAATTAGGTCAGAATTTGTTCATGCTGACATTTACTGATGTATGGCTAATGTGAAAAACAGCGCTTGTTGCATTTTAAGGCCTACTTCTCGGACTAATACAAGTTATTTCTTATAACCATGTATGTATGTATAAGTATAAATGAAAAACATTCATTATATGTTCCCCTGCCGTTAAAAACTGTCAAAGGAAATACCAGAAAAAAAATGCAATGCCTTGTTTGGGCGACTGACATATGTCACAGTTTGGCACAAATCAAACTACACTGAGATCAGACATTTTTCCTCCCACCAGAAAAGCCTTTCTGGTGCAGCTTTAAAGTAAAGTGTTAAATCAAAACATCTTACTGTACTGCATCATACTTGAAATTTTTTGAATTAATGGTATTGATGGACGCAGAAATTCTGTGCTGCGCAGACAGTATGGCTGTGCTGCTTAAAGGCCCTTCTGGGATTTTGTCCACGTGCCAAGTTGACTACCAATAAAAGTAACACTAACTGCAAGTAGTGACAAATTTTGTACTTTGACATAAAGCTTAATTAACGTATATTGTCTAAAGTGGAAGACAGACATTTTATAAAAGAGCTCCAATTAATCAATTTACTCAAAAAAAAATATATATATATACAAATTCCAGATGAAACTAACCCTTCTACCTCTTTGGAAATATGTTGTATCTCTCTGGTTTAAAGACAGTGATAAACATTTCTTGATTTACCAGCTGTAACTGATGCTCAGGGCTGGTACACCTCAGCCTGACTATGTGTTTTCATAAGTGGGTGTATCAGTGTTTCTGCAGGAGTATACACACAGCACAAGACAGTTTGCTAAGCAGCTATGGTTCCTACTCACCAGGTGGGAACCTCCGCAGTGAGCGCTGGACATCTAGCAAAACCTGGTTGTAATCCTTGTTATTCTCCCGCTCTACCTTTTCTGGACAAGACATAACACCATCATTACTCTGCATTTGTCAAACATGGTATGTGGGAGGGCTTGTGTGGAAAGCACTTCCCTGTTAAACAATATCAAGTATAAATTCATCAAATTTAAGTAAAACTACAGCCACTGAAGTTGTTGATTAATATTGATTATTCATAACTATATTGTTTTGTTTGTTATTTATCATTATTTCAGGGATCGTGTTTTTATCAGGGTTAAGGATAATAAATCTTTATTTTTAATTCCAATTTCTTATGCTTATTCTATACTTCCCATTCCTAGAGTACAAATGTGTATGAAACTCAAGAGTTCACATGAGGGCAAGGGAGAGTTGGCCTTGGAGATATAAGCACCCTGGAAATACATAACACCATTGCTTTTTGTGAACTGCTCAGGTCAACTGATACCAGGAAATGCTGTAGATAATGGTGTCCAGGCAACATGGCAAAATCAGAGAGTACATTTGTAGAGAATACCTTTATCTAAGGCCAAAGTGAGGAGGAGTGTGAACAAGATAATATCATGGGTGCTTGATTGAGACAGCTGGGTCTTTCCCTGGGACCAGCTTGGTTTATGTACTTTATGTAGTAAACCTCACTCACACCAGACCCCTTTAAGTGCTCTATTAAATTGATTTGAAGACTTTACAATATCTATGGAAGGATGCAGTGGTGTGGGATAAAGACCTACTCTCATCTGACCCTGGGCAAATTTCTCACCAACACCTGCACCTGCTAAAACTCTGTTGTAATACACTGCATGTCATGAACGGTGTGAAAGTGTGCCTCTGAAATGTGGACATGTAACCTAGTGGACTGCTCTGTTTTAGCATAACGACATGTAGCTAGCATGATACCTGGCTCTTGTTCCAAGACGTGAAGAGGGACGTTGAGAAGCCGAGGCCAGACTTGACGGCGTATCTCATCAGTCAGCAGTCCTCCCTCACTGATAGCCATCCTCCTCAAAGCTGCTACATCCACTGGACTCACACTGAGGGCCTGAGTGATGTCTGCAATTTTCCTCTTCCGTCTGGAATCCCAGTCTGAGTTAAAGATAACACCGTGAATAACAGGCTAACGAGTTAGCCGATGTTTACGTCTCTTTCTATTCTCTTTCACCACTTAGTGAGCGCTAACGTCAGTGTTCATTTTAAAACGATTAAGAGTTAACTCACTTGCTAAGGTTATTGGGGGCATAGCCAGATCAGGAGACACAAGCACTCACGTCAATGACATTATAAACAATTTACACCCTGTTCTTGCTGCTGACATTCCCCAAACATAGGACTGCTCCGAATAAAGACGACCAGACTTACCGTTAATGTTACCTTGTTTCCCATTCACAGGTGACGATGCACCAACACGTCTCGAGCTCCTCACTTTTTCCATTTTTTAATGTATCTTTGTCAGTTTACGTTATTTGCCATTCTTCTTCGTTTGGCTAACGTTTATTTAGCCGAATTTCCGTTGCTACGTACTAGAAGCTAGCTGTCTAATTAGCAAGGCTAGCCTCATACAAACACGGCCCGGTAGTTAGCTAGCTATTCAGTATTAGCTAGCTAGTTATCAAGCTAACGTTAACACTAAACTGCCCTGTTTCCAGAATGGATATTTTCAGCAGCACCGCCATCGTTACCCGGACTACTGGCAGACTGGTATGGTTGCTAATTAGGAAATTACATTTAAAAGCAATGCGTTTGTGCCAGTGACAAGGCTACATGTTTACATTAACGGAAGCAACCGACAGGAGACATCAGTTTTAGCTAGCTTCCCGACTCAGACAGTAATGACGTAGGGTTAAGATGATGGGAGCAAGCGCGTGCCTTCCCAGCTGACACTCGGGATTACTCTTTTACATTTTTTACTTTAGGCTGTTGTGCAGTTGCATTTCCCGTTACATAATTTGACTAATGCTACTGTAGTGCATTCTAGAGGGAAATATCCAAGTGTTTCATTTACATTTGCTGCAGCAGTTACTAAAAAGTATGTTTTCCTTATATTTCTGTAGGCTGCTCTTCCAATAAGTTGAAAATTGTAGTTTTATTTGTAAAGGAGTATGCCATTTTCCCACTAAGGTATATGTTAAAACATCTGAATAATACCTCTTATGATATAAAATCAACAGGGAATTTAAGCTTCAGTATCCTGTCAAATGTGCCCAGTGCTGTAGCCACAGATAGTCTACTGACAAACAACTGCGAGCAGTTTGTGTACACAGATGTTAGTCATCGTGCCTCTTAGTCATAGACAAATTATACTGCAAACTGCCCGCTAGGTTTGTTCTGTTGATTCTGATGAAACGAAATCGAAAATGACGGAGCGTTTAAATAGCAGCTTCCTGAAGTGAGCAGCAGTGACTGTGAGCAGCTGGGACGCCGAGACAGACACTTCCGACTCTCAAGGATCGATGCTGTAATAACAGTCTAAACAAGCCTGTTTCGTTTGCAACGCTCGATGTAGGTGAAATTATTGATGACAACTGGATGACAGCCTCGGTAAGTTATTCCCCCTTCTGCATTTTGAAAGAGACCTGAAGGTAGAGACAGAATTAAATAGCTCAAACGGACCGAGAATAAATAAAGCTCAGGACTGATAATCAAAAATGTCTTGTCAGTATACAAGAAATTAATGGCACCATTGCGGCATATATGAAAAAATAACAAATAAATGCCTTCTTATCTGTAGCATATAACTGCTTGTTGAGTAACTGCCTGTAACAAGTTAAGGTATTTCGGCTCGGAGGCGAAGGACATTTTTGCGGTGATGCTTCGATGATCAGAAGCTCGTATCGTCTTTCTGGTGAAAAGAAACCTACACTCGCATGCAGTCCCTCCTGCATCCAGCAGAGGGCACACTGCTCATGTGGTTCTGGGTTTGCAGTTGCATGCAAAGTGGACGCTCAAAGAGCAATAAGAAGAGTAAGTTGTTTTTCGACAAACCTCTAACCACATGGGGGAGTACTGCTGCTGTCAAGGCAGGCGTAATTTGACTTTAATCAAGGGTTCACTTGACCCAGGTGTTGCGACAAACGGAATTTAAAAGTGGAAGCACGATGTTTGCTGTTGGAAAGCCATACAGATTGTAAGTTTAAAAAAATAAATAAATGACAAAAATAATGAAAAAAAAATGCCTTTGTTATTGGAAACTGGACATTTTAGTATTTATTTTGTGTGCCGCTACTCCTATGGGTATTCAAATACGTGCCACACAGAGTAAAACTTTTCTATTGGGAAAAGTGAGTGACAGATGCATGCAGACAGCTTGCTTTCTATTTCCTGAGAAACTCTAGTGTCATCCTGTCTGACTGTTATGTTTACTCTCCTGCGACCTTGTGGTAAATAAGTGATGAATAACCACTGATACAATAATGAACATTTACTCTTACCACTTCTTATCAGTGGAACATAATTCGTGTGCTACATTATTGTTATGGGCCTGTACGCAGATTACTCATAATTGAAAATCTTGTGTAATCATTTATAAATGTTTTTTTCATTGTCACCTCTTATTTCTCCTCTTTCAGAAATAATCAGTGTTATCAACCTGAATTTCAACTACTACCACATGCAAGAACATGGAAAGACTTACTCAAAGAACAGGGGAAGGAGAACAGATTACTGGTAATTATGCAGGAGAAGAGGCAAATCAGTACAAAGCTGTGTACAAACCTAGCAATCTGACAGTTAATTTTTGAGATCTCAGTATATGAATTTGTTTTTTCTTTTCCCAGATGCTGATACTGGCCAAAATAAAAAAGCTGGTAGAGACAGAAGGAGAAGACGAGGTACCCAGAGGGACAAGGAGAAAGGAACAGAGAACAGAGGTAGCACACAAAATCTTCAAGCTGAAAGGGGGCAAGGAGGAGGAGGAGGTAGAGGAGGTGGAGGAGGAGGAGGTGGAGGAGGTGGAGGTGGAGGTGGTGAAGGGAGGCATGGGAAAAGCAAAGGAAGAGGAGGAAATCCAGGAGGAGGAGGTGTTAGAGGTGCAGGCAGAGAGGGCAGGGATGGAGCAGGAAGTAAAGGGGTGCAAGGGGGCGGTAGAGGAGGAGGAGCAGGTGTCTGGAGGGGAGGAGAAAGAGATACAGGAAGACCAGGAGGAGGAGCCAAGCAGACAGGAGGAGGGAGGGGAAGAGGCAGGAACGGAGGACAGGGGGCAGAGCAAGCGAGAGGTGGGGTAAGAAGAAATGGAGAGCGAGGTGCAGCTGACAGACAGGGAGCAAGGAGGAGTGTTGTAGAAATGGATGCAAGGCGAGGAGGACACAGTGTGGATGGAAGAGAAGCTGGGAGGGGTGAAAGAAGAGATGGTGAGGGAGACAAACAAAAGAATGGAGGAAGATCACATTCTACAGGTGGAGTCAAGACAGACAAAGTCCATGTGATGGGCTTTAAAACCCTGGAGGACCTCTCTGAAAAAGATCCATCTGTTGTGGCCATAACTCTGTCCTCTCACCCGGGCCTGCGTGATGTCCTGAGCGGGACAACAATGAGGAAGGATCTTGTGGAGCTCCTCTGCCTGGTGCTGAGCAGAGCCTTCAAATCACATGCAGACAGAGGCTCACTGCAGCACCTGGCCCACGTCATAAAAGATTCAGGGTTCTTCCGCACCTCCCTGCCCCTCTATGTGGTGGGTATGGAGTCGGAATTCAACCTCGTCCGCAGGGAGAAGTACCCACAACACCTGGAAAACATCACGGCTATTCTGTCAGAGGTAAATAGAGGAAAGAATAAACTAAAGAACCAATTAGTTATGAATACTGCTAAAGCATAAATGCAGGAATACATGAAAAATACACAGTGAGTGTGAGTTTGTACTAACATTATTAAGTTGACCCGGAAAAATTATTTTGAGGGACAGAAACAGAAGTCTCACGTAATCTATTTAGGAAGTAAAGAGTACTTTTTTGAGGGAAAAAAAAATTTTGTTCTGTAATTGTAATAAATGAATACATGTGGATTTCATTGAATATGACGATCAGATCAGAACATCAGTAAAGAGGAAAAGCATCCATACAGTGTGTGAAATACCCCGTGGCAATTTGGGGGTCTCCCCCTAACTAGTGCTCCAGTGTTTTGCTGAAGTCTTACAGATAGTAGGCTAGTCATTGGCAGATGGACCAGTGTGAACATTGGCTGTGGCAGCTGAACCAGCTTCCTCCCCTACATTTTGGTTGTCACGGTTAAATCCAAAGTTGGTTAGTAAGGAGCTTTGTTTTCTCTTTGCCACATTTAGTCCATCGATGACACAATTTGAAAGCAGAAAAAAAATCCACTGCTTTGCAGACGGGTGGAATGTGGAGAATGCAAACTTTTGCAACAGCGCCACCCAATGGAAGGCAGCATTACCAAAAAGAACCTTGTAACCAAGGAAACACCCTAACAATGAATTCATATTTCTGAGTGGAAGTTTGGTATTTAAATTAAATAATGAATTCTGGACAACAAACGCCTTTTAAAGACATTTTTAATTATAATTGCAAGCAAAAAAATCCTTTAAAAAAAAAAAAAAAAAAAAAATCTAAAATCTCTTTCAAAGCGCGTGAATAAATTCTTTAAAAATTGTATCACCGGAAGAGGCCACTTGAAAAGGTCGGCGGATCTGCATTGGAACGTGGCCCGCGTGCTGTTGCTAGGAGGCGCTGTCGGAGCCCGGAAGAGTCGAACGTGGTGTGGTGATGATGGGCAGCCCGAGATTTGGATTTGGAGGAGAAACATAAGAAACATTGTCGGTGTTTCCCGCGACATTTGTGCGCTTACATTTGCCGAAAAAAAGGAAAAGAAAGAAGATAACCGCTTTTCTCCGTTGTGAAGGTAAGAAGGGCGTAACGAGCAGGAGGCACCGGCGTAACGTACGTTTATCAACTGTCATTCTGCCAGGGCACATCTGTAACGTTTAAGAAACGCCTTTATTGCTTCAAAAGATACCATAAAATCGAACATTGTTTGGACTATACATTCAAAACTGCCGGAATCAAGCTTGTCTTGTAAAAACCGGTAACAAAAAGAGAAGCTTCCCCACCTTTAATGTGCTATCATGCTTAAAAAGAACCAATGTGATGAACTGTAGCTACTGCCATTAGGCGAATGAAGACCAAGAGGTCAGAGGCAGTATCTGTGAATTAAAACCTTACCCAAAGGTTGTTGGTTTTCAAAGAAGAGCTCTTTATTGTACACGAGTAACTCTATTACAAACCATTTCCAGTGAAATTATGTTTCAGTGCAGCAGCTGTAGGCTGACGCCCCGTGTTCTCTACCTGTCTGTAAAGGGTCTGTACCATCCATTTGCTGACTGACATTTCAAAAATAGAATATTGATTAGACACAAGATTCCATACGCATATTCAAGAGAACAGGAAATGGAAGTCAGTCAGTCACCAGCGAGGGCTGATAGAAAGGAATGGCAGGAATGTGATGAGAGTGATGAAAGCACTAAGAGCAGACAGACCGTCTTTGTTGCAGACGATTTGTCCTGCTCGTCCACTTACAGATGGTTTCCTCCTGTAGCCCGCACACCACACCCAGTGCAGTCCAAGCTTACATGTCACACTGACTTGCGGATGTAAATCTAATTCCACGCTCTCCGTTTAATTTAACAGCTGGGTGACGAGGCTACATGGTGTGTGTTTCCCATTCAGAGTGTGGATGTGTCGTTGTCCAGAGATGGAGAGCTACGAGGAGTTCTGTCTGCGGAGTCTGGCCACACTGCAGGAAGAGGGGAAGTCCAAGAAGAAGACTTGTGGGATGCTGTGTTCCCCGAAGGCTCACTCTGTCATCTGCTTCCATGGACGAGCTGTGCTTTCACCTCTGGTGAGGAAGAAATGAACAAAAATGAGAAATGATCCTATTTGGTTGACTGAGATGTAGCGAAACCAATTAAAATGTCTCAAGCGCCTGCATGTAGAGTCGACACAAGTCATAGCTGATGGATGTTTCGAAGCGGTTTTGCAGACTGTTTTGTTGCCGCAAAGGTGGCTCTGCTTTTTAATGACAAAACGTTCGGTTGGTTTCCCTAGAGAGTCTGTTTGTCTGTCAGTATCCTGCTGTAACTGTGTTTGTATCTATGCTGCATAGTAACAGAAAGAATTGCTTATACCGTTCAGTTACAGTAACAATGAGAAGAATGTTATGATAAACCATGTACATACTCGAGATACATAATCACACACTTTAAATTAAATTAAAGGCAACATTTAGGGGAAAACACTTGCGTCCTTTTGAGACCTATATAATTTATCTGCAACACATGGACTGACTAGACCCAATTAGATCAGCAGTTGGCAGGGAAACCAGAGAGGAGATAATTGATGATATAGAACTCGAAGGATGTTTGACGTTAGTCAGGAGAATCCATCTGCTTGTGGCTTCTAATAGAATGAATTTTCAGGAGTAGCCACATGATGGAGAGGCCTACGTGGGGCCGAGGATTGTTGACGATTTCACTTCCGCTCAAATGTGAGAGATACTGTGAAGGAGAGGGGTTGTGTTATCAGTGAAAACTGAGAATAATTCAAAAACAAGCCCATCTGAAAATATTTTGCGCATTGGAAATTTTGTCATGACAAGCTCTTGACTCGTCTTTTTTCCTGTGTGGTTGCTTGAGGCCGTTTAAGCGGAAAGCCGAATCAAGTGCAGTTCCACTTATTTCCTTTTTCCAGCTGAGTGCAGAGCAGCGCGGCGAGATGTGTGACCTCAGACAGCGGGCGGTCCAGCTGGAGGTGCGCAGGCAGAACCGGCAGAGGAGCAACCTTCTGGCCTGCGTTCAGGACATACTGGGCCAAGCTCAGGTCAGTAGCACAGAGTGGGCCGTGGTGTGGAATACAAGATGTTTTTGTGCAATTAATGTGACACTTTGTAGGCTGAAAGTATGCACTGAATAGGTGAGATTTAAGGCAAAACAATAATTCTGAAACATACAGTATACAACATAGATTTTACCTCTCTCTGTTCAGAAAAGAAAACATCAGTCCACTCTGTTTGTGTGTTTTTTTTCATGTGACACATACAATTTTCAAATATACCCAAATGTGAAATAGGTCTGTATGTCAGTCCCACGACGTAGCACGAAAACCGAATCACAGTTTGTCCCAGAATCCCTTGTGAGATTTGGAGACTTGAATACAGTTTGTCTGACTCAACACAGTCTCTGGCAGGCTGTGCTATTTTTATCTGACAATTTCCCTTTTCCGTCAACTCAACAACTATTATTGTCCACTTCCAACTAAGCTGATCTTATGACATGTTTTGTCATTAAATGGCTGTACTACAACCAACAGAGTGTGTATGCCTTTTTTTGCTGAAAAACCAACCAATGAACAATCAAGAATGAGCTGTTTACTATCTGGATAGATAGCAGTTGTGTCACTAAAAGGAAGGAGGAGATGAGGCAGGCGAGCTCTGTTTGTTCTTTCAAATAGCTCTTAAAATCTCACTGTTTCAGAAATACTTTCTCTTCAGCTATTCTTGCATTTTCACTTGTTTTTCAGTGTTTAAATAATTCATACATTACTTTCCATTATTACTGATTTAAATCTACTTTTAATTAGCAACGCTCTTATCAATTCTCATGTTTTAATCTAATTATTAAGTACTTTGGGGGCGCCCGGTGGCACGGTCGGTAGAGCAGGCGCCCCATCTGCACAGGCTGTGTCCTCGCTGCAGCGGACCTGGGTTCGATTCCACCTGTGGCCCTTTGCTGCATGTCATTCCCCCTCTCTC